>PVKP010036102.1:0-22734 GCA_004027715.1 Plecturocebus donacophilus | reverse complement strand
GCTGCCCTTAGCATTTTCTCCTTCATTTCAACCCTGGTGAATCTGATGATTATGTGCCTTGGGGTTGCTCTTCTTGAGAAATATCTTTGTGGTGTTCTCTGTATTTCCTGGACTTGAATATTGGCCTGCCTTGCTAGGTTGGGGAAGTTTTCCTGGATAATATCCTGAAGAGTATTTTCCAGCTTGGATTCATTCTCTTTGTCACATTCAGGTACACTTATCAAACGTAGATTAGGTCTTTTCACATAGTCCCATATTTCTTGGAGACTTTGTTCATTCCTTTTTACCCTTTTTTCTGTCATCTTGCCTTCTCGTTTTATTTCATTGAGTTGATCTTCGACCTCTGATATCCTTTCTTCTGCTTGGTCCATTAGGCTGTTGAAACTTGTGCATGCTTCACGAAGTTCTCATGTTGTGTTTTTCAGCTCCATCAATTCACTTATGTTCTTCTCTAAGTTGTTCATTCTCGTTAACATTTCATTAAATCTTCTTTCAAAGTTCTTAGTTTCTTTGCATTGGGTTAGAACATGTTCTTTTAGCTCACAGAAGTTTCTTATTATCCACCTTCTGAAGCCCAATTCTGTGAGTTCATCACACTCATCCTCTGTGAAGCCCTGTTCTCTTGCTGATGAGGAGCTGCGATCCCCTGTAGGAGGAGAGGCATTCTGATTTCGGGTGTTCTCAGCCTTTTTGAACTGTTTTCTTCCCATCTTTGTGGATTTATCCACCTGTCGTCTTTGTAATTGCCAACTTTCAGATTGGGTCTCTGAGTGGATGTCCAGCTTGTTGGTGATGAAGTTTTTTCTGTTTCTTAGTTTTCCTTTGGTGGGCGCCCCTTCCCCACAGAGCTGGGCCTTCCCGGGTTCAGCTGTGCTTGTTCTCTGTCATCAGTGCTTCCAATTGCTGTTCTCCTTGTGGGGATTGGACAAGCTGAGCCCAACTAAAGGGCATCCAGTGCCGTACACTTCACACCAACACGTGCCGCGCCGGCCAAAAGAGTCACGCTGGCAACACATGTGGCTCCTTCGCTGGGAATCTCCCAGTCTATGGGCATCAAAAATTCATCTGCAATCGCGGCATCCACTTGCTCTCTGCACTTTCACTGGGAGATACAATCCTGAGCTGCTGCTACGTGGCCATCTTGGATCTCTTTCTGCCCGGTGATGAAGTTTTTTTCTTAGTTTTCCTTTGGTGGATGCCCCTTCCCCACAGAGCCGGACCTTCCCAGGTTCGCTGTGCTTGCTGTGAAACTCTGAGTCCTCAGCACTTCCAATTGCTGTTTTCCTTGTGGGGATGGGACCAGCCGAGCCCAACCGTCCCGTTTACTCCGCACTGGGAAGCGCCGCACTGGGACCCCAGCAAAGCAGCCGCGCCAGCCAAAAGAGTCGTGCTGGTGACCCGTGTGGCTCCTCTGCCAGGAATTTCCTGGTCTGTGGGCAACAAAAATTCATCAGAAAGTGCGGTGTCCACTCGTTCTCTTCACTTTCACTGGGAGCTACATTCCTGAGCTGTTGCTAATCGGCCATCTTGGATTTCTCTCCAGTCCCCTTTTTAATCAGATAAATGGGTGATTCTGCCTTACCGGAGCTCCAATCGCCAGCTAAAATGGCCCCTGGACCTCTGTATTTTGTACAGAGAACTGCCATGCTGGGGCACTGGCAAAACAGCCACGCTGGCCAAACCAGCTGCACTGGCAATTCATGGGGCTCCTCTGCCAGGGAATCTCCTAGTCTGTGAGCAATAAAAATCCATCTGGAAATGTGGCGTCCACTCACCCTCCATGCTTTCACTGAAAGCTGCAATCCTGAGCTGCTCCTAATCAGCCATCTTCGATCCCTCCTCAATGTGTGGACTTTATACTATTTAAGTTATGTCTCAAGTTGTCCTGACAGTGATTAAATTTCATGTAAAATTTGCAGTCTTTTACTCAAAAAAGCTACCAGTATGGTTTGTATGCAAGTGTAGAAAGTAGACATACAGAGAGTAGGCTGATATAATCATAATTAGCTCAGTAAGTGGATTTGGATTTAGTGATAGAAGAGATTTGAAAGCATATTTATGCATATTTTGATTGTTTCATTTCCTACTGTGAGCATGAATTATTTTTACACTAACATTTTAATAATAGAAAGTTAAGAATCTTGAAAGCTCTGCAGTCAAATAAACATAGTAACAAATGATAAAGAGCTGTCTGGAATGTCTTCCTAGAGAATTGGCTGAAGCACATGCATATAAAGGAAGGCAATGGCTGAAGAATCAAGGCAGGACTACAGCGGGAGAAGAAAAGAAAAATGTAAATGTGGAGATAGAAGACAAGAAGATGACTGACGCATGAAGTGGACATTAATACTGTGAAAACCTCTTGGGGAGTCAGAAGTGACCAGGTCTATGTGGGAGGGAAACTGGCTTACAGCCCAAGATGGCCAGCCATCAGGGACACGGGACACAATCAGAAGGGCTGTCTAATCATTCCCATTCTTCTCCCTCCAACACTCCAGCAAGATTATTGCCTAATTTACAATCAATGCACGTTGAAGAATCAGTAAAATTTGAAGACTTGGAGACCACAGACAGAAAAATTTTGAGCTCTTCTTGGTGTAGTGAGCTGTTTCCCTGTATCAGAAAAACAGACTTGCTCTGGTATTTCAGGAATAAAGTGTTTAATATAGAAATAAGAGCATACACTAATGTTTGGAAACCAGGGGTAGTAAATATTGGTGAAGTCATGCGACAGACAGAATAGTGGTCTCCTAAATATGTCTGTGCCCTGGAACTTATAGAAATGTCTTCTCATAGGGCAGAAGGAATTTTTCAGATGTGATTAAGCTGAGGCTCCTGAGATGGAAAGATCATCCTGGATTGTCTAGGCAGCTTCACTGTAATCACAACTGTCCTTATAAGTGAAAGGAGTAGAGAGCAGCTTCAGAGTTAGAGATGTGACAACAGAATCAGGTCAAGGTGATGTGACTGCTGACTTGGAAGATGGAGGAAGAGAGCAAGAGTCAAAGAATGCAGGCAGCCCCAAGAAACCGGAAAGGGTGAGGAAACAATTTTCCCTTAGGGCCTCAGAAGAAATGCAGCTCTGATGACACTTTGGTTTTAGCCCATAGTGGCCAACTTTTGACTTCACACCTCCAGAACTGTAAGAGGATAAATCTTGTATCAGCCATTCAAACTAAATTTTGAATTGCAAATCAGCCCCATATTTATTTTTTTAAATCTCAATTGTTTTGGGGGGACAGGTAGATTTGGTTATGTTTGTGAGTTCTTTGGTAGTGAATTCTGAAATGTTAGTGCACCAACTCCAGAGCAGTGTACCCTGTACTGAAAATTGTCTTTTATCTCTCACCCTCTTCCCAACTTCCCCACAACAAGTCCCCACAGTTCATTATATCATTTTGTATGTTTTTGTATCCTCATAGCTTAGCTCTCATTTATAAGTGAGAATATTCAGTATTTGTTTTTTCCATCCCTGAGTTACTTCACTTATAATAATAATCTCCAGCTCCATCCAAGTTGCTGTATAACACATTACTTTATTCCTTTTCATGGCTCAGTAGTATTCCATGGTATATATACACCACATTGTCTTTATACACCCACTGGTCAATGGGCACTTAGGTTGCCTCCATATCCTTGCAATTGTGAATTGAGCTGCTATAAATATTCATGTGTGTGCATCTTTTCATTATAATGACTTATGTTCCTTTGGGTAGATACCCAGTAGTAGGATTGCTGGATTAAATGGTAGATCTAGTTTTAGATCTTTAAGGAATCTCCATACTTTTTTCCAAAGTGGTTGTACTAATTTACATTCTCACCACTAGCAGTGTAAATGTGTTCTCTTTTCACCACATCTATGCCAACATCTACTATTTTTTGACTTTTTAACTATGCCCATTCTTACAGGAGTAAGGTGGTATCTCATGGTCGACCCTACATTTATTTAGGCAGTTACTATGTGTCAGGCTCTCCTAGGTCTCAGTGACTGAAACATCAAAGATTCCACAACAGGATTGAAAAAACTGGTAAATGCAAGTTACTATAATTAGTGTGGGAAAACTGCTAACAGGAAGATGCAATGTCTAAACAGAGACCTGGATGAGGAACAGTTAATCCAGGTGAATGGCAGGAGAAATCTTTTAGGGAATTGGTATCACAACCACAGGCTCAGAAGAAACAGCACACAGGGAATCTGGGAACTGTCAGCAGTTCAGGGTGGAGATTAGAGAGAAAGGAGCACAGAGGCAGAAAGCAAGGTAGGAGCAGTGAGCAGGTTCAATGGCTGAGGCTCATGGGTTTGGGGAGAACCTTGGCTTTTATCCTGAGGACAATGTGCAACATTGGCAGCACTGAAGTCAGGAAGAACCTTGATCAGATCTGTGTTCCAGAAGACTCACTCTGGTGAAGTGTGAAGAATGACCTGAGAGATACTAGGCTGGATACATGGAGAAGAAGGGGTTTGGGAAACCCTGGTGGGAACTATAGGGAGAATATTAGGATGGAGGAAAAGGGTAGAAAGTGTTGGGAACCAGCCAAATCCTGTACATGGGTGCACTGTGTCCTGGTGTGACAAGGGAGTGAGAAAAGAAAAAAGACAAAGACACAAGAGTAGAATTTTACAGCATGGGTCCAGGAGTCCAACACACTCTCCAGTGGGGTGATTCGCACAGGGCAATCCATGTTGGCATTGAGCTCTGGGCTTCATGTGCTTTTATTGGGTGTATTATCTTGTTAATCTTGCAGGCTTTGGGGAGGAGGATTGAGAAGGAAGATAGCCTGAGGAGGAACACCTGTCTGCAGCATTCAATAGCAAATGTGGTTCTCCTAACAAATGCTAAGGACACTGAGACTTTACCACCCATTGTCTATACAGGTGTTTTGGCAAGAGAGGTGCAGTCCATAAGGTACCATAAGGTCTGACCACACACACATGCATCAAGGGTCTTTTATCTCTGGAGTGTTGTGGGCACAGAGCAATTAGAATTGCTCCATATTCTAAGAACACAGGCAGAGCCTGTGGTGTTCCCATGATCTCTGCCCTGAAAGACTTTTAGGTCTCACAAGCATCCATCTGCAAAGACTCTCCTGAGTCTAGTGAGCAGAGGTTGCATTCCTTCCCAGTCTTTTGCATAAGCCCTCTTTACAAGACCCTCATGCAAACTCTATGTTGAGAAGAGTTGTGGGAACAAAGCAGTTTTTCCCACTCTGTAACCACACGGCAGTGTTCTGCAGTCATAGGGTGCTCTCAGATGGACTTTACCATAGGCCTCCTGTTATGGCTTGATCTCTGCTTTTATTTTACTGCACCATAGTTTGGATTTGATCTGTAGAACACAGGTCTGTCCCTGGCCATCTCTTCCTATAAGAAAGGACCCTGAGTGATCAAGATCCAGTGTTTCACACCTGGAAAATGAGGTGGAAAAGGAGAGAGGGCCCCATGTGAACAGCACCCAATCTGGAAAAATGATATAAAACAGGGAATTTGGTCCATGACATAAGAGGTTGTTGGGCTCACATATTATTGAGTGATCAGGGAGGAGTTTAGTTGAGTTCACCTCTACAAACAGGTATTGAGTGCCAGGTATGGTGTCATCAGAGACATAAGGAAATCAAGGTATATGCTTTATATCTTTGTGACCAACATGTCTGCTCCTGCTTAAAAACTATGCCAATCCCCAACTTTCCAGAATTCCCACTAATTTTGTCTAGTGTCCATGTGGGGAGTGAGCTGAGGCATGGCAAGTGGATTTTAGCATATATTGTCCAAAAAATAGTAGAAAGGTTCCTTAGAAGAAACCAATTCTCTAATGAAATTGACTAGTTAGTCCATACAAGAGAAATAAACCACTAAAAAATGAACTGAGTGAAGGAAAAGAAATCAACAAAGTGTAATTACTAGAAGTAAGTTTGTGGGAATCTGCATGAAAACAAGCTTGAAGAAATAGTGAGAGCAGAAGATTTGCCTGACAGTATGACACTCGATTGAAAAAAACAGATAGGTTTAGTGGTGGTGCTTCTTTAGAGATGCAGGAGATGTGAAGAGTAATAGAGAAAATATTTGGAGAGAACGCCATCCTAGCTTCACGCAGAATGCAATGCAAGACCAGACTTTCCAGTGGGCATCTCTGATTCTTGTATCCAGGACTTTGCTTTCATAAACACAGTTCAGCTCTGCAGATCATTCAGCCCAGCCTGGGACATGGGTTTGTGATGATCTTGTTCAGTGATGGTCCAGCCTCTGCATATAGACCCTAAGATGATGCCTAGTGATTCTATCCCTTGGCATCTCATCCAGCTGAGGACCGATGGACTTACAACTTGCTTCTAATGAATAGAATGTAGCAAAAATGATGTAGTTTTCTGTAATGAGGTCATGTGACAGCCCTACTTCTGTATTTCTAGATGACTCTGTCTTCTGCCTTCTTTGTTTGCAACTTTTGATGAAGCAGAAGGGCCTGTGTGTGGGGGAGAAACTCCACAAGAGCAAAGGCAAGGGTCTGAAGCCTCAGCCTGTTCTCATATAAACATAGAATTAGAAACAAATTAGAGAAATAGTTATATAGTTATTCCTATATACATATATAATCATAATGTGGCAGGAGCAGCCAAGGGAAATGGATCTCTCAGATACCAAATACAGGAGGAAGTTTATTCAGCTGGGAGCAAGGTGGCATAATTGCCTTAACAGCCAAGCTCTTCTAACAAAGGAAGATTCCTTCTTTATATAGGCTTATACTTTAGATGTTACACATGGAAGAATCTTAGGTTTATAGTTTAACATATGAAAAGGGTCTCAGTCTTAGGAATTACATATGAAAAGGGTTTCAGTTTACAGTCCTAGGAATAAAAAGGGGAAGTTTACAGTCTTAGGAATGAAAAAGGGAAGTTGATCTGGGATGCCTGGGTCTCCCTCTTCACCCCCTAATCATCTGAAGGAACAGGGGGAGTAGACAAGGGAGCAGCAAACATACACCCATTATAATTATAACACTTATGATGAAGGTTTTGAATCCTCCCAAGGATGAGAACCAACCTCCAAATAAGGACTCAGGGTTAAATCCGTGCCACACCTGTACAGGCACATGTGCCAGTTTGGTCATGTCTCACACAATATCCTCTACTATTTGCCCTTGGTCATCTATGTGCAGACAGCAGCTGGTTATATTGAAGTTTCCACAGACTCCCCCTTCAGCTGCTAGCAAATAATCTAGGGCCAGCCAGTTCTGATAAATCGAGTTTCTCTTTTGAGTTTCTTGTTGGGCCAAGAGGGACAGAGCTTTGCCCATTTCATTAGTGAGTATTTCCAAAACAGCCTGCAACCGGATGATCCGGTTGAGCATGTAAATAGGGTTCTGGTATCCCCATGAGCCATCCTTAGCCCATGTGGCCAGCCCATAATACTCAATAATTCTCTCCCATGGCCACTCATCATCTGTCCAATCCCCAATTTTTAGGTCTCTCTTCTCCCAGGTTGAGTAACAGCTCTCCTGTCTTAACAGATAATAGTAAGAAAGAGGGCTTAATGATGCCTATGACACAGCTACCTGTTCATCTCATGGATTGCACACCTTATATTGAGTACTATTATATAAACAGGTTCCCTTCTGTGTCCCCGTACATTTATAAGAACTGCAGGACAAAAGAATGGCAGTAACTTTTACATCCTACCTGGTGTACATACTGAGGGCATTCTTCAAAACTAATCAATGTTCCTACTGTACAAGTCCAACTATTAAGAAGAACAAGTCCCACAGTGAATCTCCTCATGCTCTGGCCATGTGTGGACCAGCCAGCTTCTGGGATGTGGCTGGAGCAAGGCTTGTTGTCCTTTTTAAGGTGATTCTGAAGTCCTTGCCTTGGTCTAAGTCTCAGCTGTTGCTGGTTTTTACACGGCTATGGTGGATTCAGGCTGGGATTCCCTCTATCTTCACAGCTGTGGGATTGGTCAGGGTCAGGTCTGAGGTCCTTTCCATTGTGGCTTGAGAGGGGCTGTACTCCCATCCTTTATCCACATCTGATTACCTAGTGAGAAAAGGGTGAACTGGGGAGAAAAAGGCTTGCAGGACATTTGTTATTTACTTAGGTTGAAGTATACTAAGCGTTTCTCTTTAGAACTGGTAACTAGCAACCTAACTCAATCTCTCTCCACACCCGTGGAGTTCCTAGGAGTGACCAGAATAGGGAAGGGAGGCTATGGTATAAGACTTCACAGGGGAATATCCTGTTTTTCCTAAAGAGGGTGCCTCTAATTTTGAATAACCCCAAGGGAAGTGCCTGCATCCAGTCTAATCTTGTTTTCTGACACACTTTCCCTAAGCTGTTTCTGATGGTCTGGTTCATTTTTTCCACTTTTCTAGAACTCTGAGGTCAGTAGGCAGAGTGCAGTTTCCAGGTGATACCCAAGGCCGTTGCTGTTTTCTGGCCTAAATCCTCCACAAATGCTGGTCTGTTGTCTGATCTGATGGGCAGTGGCAGTCCAAACCTAGGGATTAGATCTCGAAGCAGCACATGAGTTACTTCACGGGCTCTTTCAGTCCCATCCAGAGTATGTGCACACTGGGACCAACAAATACTTATGTCCCCCACACTTGGACATCTACCTGGAGATCTTCAAATGGAGCTGCTCCATAAGCTTGAATTCCAGGGGGAATAGTTGGATCTTGCCTCAAGTTGTGTTGCTGACATGTAATGCATCGTTGTGCCACAGTTTTGGTCAAGGCTGCTAAGTGTGAGATGTAAAAGTACCAGCCCAAAATCTTTTCAAGTGACTCTTGACCTAAATGAGTGGTCTTATGTATGGCTTGTACAACTGCTGCCCCCAACAGCTGTGGTACTGCTATTCTTCCATCTGGCAGTTGGATCCATCCTTCTTCCATCAGTTGCCCCCACCTTCTGTCTGGAGAAAGTCTTTTTCCTCCTTACAGTAAGTAGGCATTAGATCAGGGATCTGGGGAATCAGTGGGGCTGTAACTACTATTCGGTAGGGGGCAGATGCTGCCTTATGAGCTGCTGAATCCACTCAGGAATTTCCCAGGGCCACGGAGGTGTGGCCTGCTGATGTCCTCAGCAATGTATAACTGCCATCCTCCAGCATTTCCAGACCGCTTCTAGCAGCTGCAAAATTTCATGCTGATACTTTATTTCTTTTCCCCCTGAAGTTAACAGTCCTGTCTCTTTGTACAGTGTTCCATGTACTTGGAGAGTCAAGAAGGCATATCGAGAGTCAGTGTAAATGTTTACAACCTTATCTTTACTCAGCTCTAAGGCTCGAGTTAAAGCAATGAGTTCAGCCTTCTGAGCCAAGGTGCTCTGAGGTAGGGATTCGGCCTTGATTACAGTGTTCAGAGTTACCACGGTGTAGCCTGCACATCTTTCCCCTCATGGATTGACAAAGCTGCTCCCATCCACATACAACTCCCAGTCTACTACTGTCCATGACTGATCCCAAAGATCAGGCCTGCTGGAATAGACTGTGTCCAGGAATTCAACACAGTTGTGTTCAACCAGACCCTCTGACATTGGGAGCAAAGTGGTGGAGTTTAAGATGTTGCAGACCTCAGTGGTGACGTGGGGATTTTCACATAGCAGGACCTGGTATTTGGTCAGCCTAACATTTGATAACCGGTGGTGCACTCTGGTATTCATTAGAGTCACTACTGTGTGGGTGCCTTGATATTAAAGTTCTGTCCCAGAGTTAGCTTATCTGCTTCTTGTGCTAGCAGAGCAGTCACTGCCAGGGCCCTGAAGCATGGGGGCCATCCTTTGGAAACTCCATCCAGCTGCTTGGAGAGGTAAGCTACAGGTCTGGGCCAAGGTCCTACTGTTTGGACTAGGACCCCAATGGACACTTTTTCTCTTTCTGCCACATATAATGTGAAGGGCTTTGTTAAATCAGGCAGCCCCAAAGCTGGAGCTGACATTAGTTTTGTTTTTAGTTCCTGATAGGCCTGACGCTGCTGGGATCCCCATTCAAAGGGCTCCTTTTCTACCCCCTTTGTCACATCATAGAGGGGTTTGGCTACTACTGCAAAGTTTGGAAATCCACAATTTACAAAACCCACCACTCCCAGGAGCTCTCTCACCTGACTTTTAGTCTACATTCTGTCACTTTGCAAGCGGCTTGCTTCCTCTCTGCTTGTAGGCTGCATTCCCCCTTCCAGATGGTAAGCCTCAGATATTGCATTTGCTTTTTGGCAAATCTGGGCTTTCCTTTTAGACACTTCATACCCACAGTCCTCCAGGTGCCGAAGTAAGGCATTTGTTTGTGCACCCGACTGCCATGGGGTGTCCCAATAGAAGGTTATCAGCATAAGGGAGCAGCATGCAAGCAAGAAGCTTCTGGTTGGTGGTCACGGGCTGATGCCTCCCCAATGATGATGAAGAGAGTTTCTGAGCCCCTGGGAAGCTGGGTCCAGGTGTATTGAGTGGTTACACCTGCTTCTGGGTTTCTCCCATTGAAATGCAAATAGTTTTTGACCCTCTGAGGCCAGTCCAATGCTAAGGAGGTATTCTTTAAGTCCAATTAGGTGAACCAAATATCCACCGCTGGCAATAATCCCAACTGCGTGTAAGAGTTGGGTGCAAAGCCACCCAAGCACTGTATGGGCCTGGGTGATAATATCAGTCTTCTGCTTCTGGCTAGGAAGGTTCCACCCTCCTTCCCAAGGGACAATGAGAGCCTGGAGGACCCCCAACTGAGGCAGTTTTAGCTGCAGGGAGTCTCTTTTTTTGAATGGGATAGTGGCCCTTGATTTGCACAACAGGTTTTGCTGGAGAAGTGGGGCAGGGGCAGTCCATTAAGTACAAGAAAGTCAGTTCTCTTAACACCTTAATAGCTCTAACAATATTGGTTCTGTTTTTCCCATGTGGGGTTACAGGGCTGTCGTCCAGACTGTGGGCCCTTTGGGGGCATATGAGTCTGGCTCCCCTCTCTTTTAGTCCAGTGGCCCTTCCGTTAGATTGAACAGAGCCCCTTCACTTTTTATCTGGATTCACTTGCTTAGGATCACCCTGTTCTCCCAATAACTGTGGGCATTTTTCCCCAATGTCCTATTTCTTGACAAAACATACACTGATCGCATTGCAGGCACAGGCAGGTGGACTGTGGGATTTCCAGGAACCCCCCTTTTTCACACTCTTGGGGGCATTCCTCTCATGGCAGCAGCTGTCAAGTCAGCTTTCCGTTGAGCCTGACATTCCCTTTCCCTATGATTCTCCCTCTGGCTTACTGCCTCATGGTTTACAAACGCCTGGTTAGCTACTTCCAATAACTGAAGTATTCATGCCGGCAAATCCTGCCTGTTTCTGCCACTGAATTTGCCTGGACTTGGGAGTCCACATTTCTCAGTGGGGAGGGGAATGGTGGTTTCTAGCAGCCTATCCCTTGGCTACTAAAACAGTCAGTTGCTGCCCGCTCTCTTAGCCATTTCAGAGGGTTTAACACTAACTGCAACCACAAGTCTATGTATGGAAATTGATGAAGGTGTTCTAGCTCGCTGTATATAACCTCATGCCTTACTTTGGAGATATGGGGCCTGTCTAGGGTCCCCTCTGGGGGCCAACCTACCCTAAGTGCTGGCCAATCTTTCCTGCATAAAACCCTTAATTTCTCTGGTGTCATAGTTACTTTATAATTCCCATTAAATCCCTTCTTGAAATTTTTCAGCATGATTTCTAAAGGGGTGGGCTTGCTATGGAAGTGACCCATATTAACACTTCAAAGAAACAATTCCCGGGCTGGGCGTGGTGGCTCACACCTGTAATCCAAACACTTTGCAGGCCAAGGCAGGCGGATTACCTGAGGTCGGGAGTTCAAGACCAGCCTGACCAACATGGTGAGACCCTGTCTTAAGAAAAAAAGAAAAAAGAAAGAAACAATTCCCACAGTTAGAAGAGTGTTAGTTCACTCACAGTAGTTCCCACCTAGCAAGACACAGCACAAAGCACTCTCCAATTTACATTCACTTCAATCCTTTTACAAGGCCCAGAGGCTTCTTCACTCAGCCTTCTGTGGCTGTCTCTAATTCTTACAAATTGCTCGATGCATGAGATCCTTCCTAATGGGCCCAATACCTTTTATGATTGATGAGTCCGGCTGGACACATCTACACACACAGACACACATCCACACACACAGATACACATCCAATTACTCTCCTTCCAATTCAAAACCATAAGCAAAAGCTTCCACGGTTACAGGGAGAACTACCATCCAATGTGCCAATCTGGCACCCATGGGTGATCAGGCCATGCTTCCACCCAAAATGGGTTGGGCTACTTTCCCAGGGTTCAATCTTCTCTTACAAATTGCTCGACGATGCAAACACACATCCACACACACAGACACACACATCCCATTGCTCTCCTTCCAATTCAAAAGCATAAGCAAAAGCTTCCACGGTTACAGAGAGAGCTAACTTCCAACATGCTGATCTGGCACCCCTGGGTGATCAGGCCACCCTTCCACCCAAAATGGGATGGGCTACTTTCCTGGGGTTCAATCTTACCAAATTCAGTGGTCCAGACTTCCCCAAATGCTCATTCCTCCTTGGTGTTCAGCCACTGGATGGATCCGCATTGCAGGGCCTCCCTGCTCCACTCTGGAGAGGCTTTTCCACCAGGCAAAACCCTGCCCAGGAGCACTCTCAGGATGCGTCACCTCAGCAAGCAGGAGTCCCCCTGCAGGGATGCTCCACAGGGCTAGGCAAACCACCTCAGAGACTTTTTCCTGCCATCTGCTATATGAGACTCACTTCCCGGCCAATGCACCAAAAATGTAACAGGAGTGGCCGCAGGAAATGGATCTCTCAGATACCAAATACAGGAGGAAGGAGTTTATTCAGCTGTGAGCAAGGTGGCATAGTTGCCTTAACAGTCAACCTCTTCTAACAAAGGAAGATTTCTTCTTTATATAGGCTTATACTTTAGATGTTACACATGGAAGAATCTTAGGTTTATAGCTTAACATATGAAAAGGGTCTTGGTTTACAGTCTTAGGAATTACATATGAAAAGTATTTCAGTTTACAGTCTCAGGAATTACATATGAAAAGGATCTCAGTTTACAGTCTCAGGAATTACATATAAAAGGGCTTCAGTTTACAGTTTTAGGAATAAAAAGGGGAAGTTTACAGTCTTAGGAATGAAAAAGGAAAGTTGATCTGAGATGCCTGGCTCTCCCTCTTCAATAAAATAATCACATAGCTATTCACATATAATCATAAATATACACATCTATATAATCATATAATCTTTACTCTTACTAGTAAGTCTCAGGCCAAGAAGTATGGACTGAAGTGACATTGGTAAAGAGGTCACCCTAAGGCAAGATGCTCTAAGTCCTCTGTCACACCCACATAAGGGCTGCTGGAGGACACATTGGCTGTGTGACAGTGTCCACACTGTGAAAGCACCTGCTGTTTACCCAGCTAGGGAAGGAGACATCCAAGATGGCTGAGATGTCTCCTTCCTCGGGGGAGTGAGGAGAAAACTCAGCCCTTCCAAGCTCTTGTGGTAGGCCTGACCGCTGTCAGGGAGGCCCACAGACATCCAGGAACTTATGTGGTCTCTATGTGGTGCTGTGCTTCAGTGGTCACATTCCATGTCTACTTTCAAGTTCTGCTTCTGCACCTGGTTCCTCTTTTTCTTAGAAGATAAGGATGAGAGGTGGCCATGAATGAGGTCAGGGAAACTCCCACAGAATTCTCAGGAGAGGAAACTCTTCAGAGCTGCTGCTTTTGCTTAGTTTATCTTACCCAACCAACTACTTGTCCTCAAGCTGAAGATGCTTAAGTTTAAACCAAAGACTGAATATTTTCCCTGAGTGACATAATCCTTGTCTTTCTCTCCTGGAATCGTGGGCCCATCAGAGTGATCCATTCTGCTCAGTCTCCTTCTTCTCTCACTCCAGTCTCTCTCCCTGAGCTGGATTCTCCATCACCCTCACATTCTGGAAAAGTGCAGTGGTGTGAGCATGGCCCTGGGGCAGGATTGTTGGGGTGCAAACCCAGCTCCACTCCTACTTGTGCATGACCTTTGCTCCTATTTTTCACAGTCTATAAAAGAGAAAATAACAGGTACAAGCTGATGTGTAGTCAGAATAAAATAAATTAGTATTTTTAAAGTGCTAAAACCACTGATTGACAGATAGCACAATAAAAGTGTAAAATATTGTCACTATTGTCATTCCTTTAGTCCCTTTTTCTTGAGCTCTTCCTTTGGGTTCCCATGAAAATTTACCCTGTTAGAAGTAGATGTCAGCAAGAGACCTCCACCTGTGAAATACTGGCTCAGGGTTTGGCCTTCCTTTTAGCAAAGGAAAAAACTGGTGTTGGACCAGTAGCTAGTGAGTCGGAGTACATTTTATTTAAAAAATATCACCCACCCAGGATTAACTCCATTTTGATAAGGACATGCATCTCACAGATAAGTGCAATGTCATTTGTGAGGAGACTGCTTTGATTTATTTGTGTAGAACTTACTCTAATGCCTTTCACAGAGTCTTGCAACACATTTCAAATCCCTGGTTCTCATTTCACACCGTCTGCCTCATGGAGTGAAGATGATGAGCAGTGTCTGCATACTGTACTTCCACATTTGTCTACCAGAGTTATAGTCATATGTTACATATGTAGGTACCTTTCCTAGAAGTTTGAGTGTATTGATATATTTTTTAACCTGGAATAGATATTATCTAACATTTTTGTTTTTATTACCTGTAAGTTACACTTGTTTAGGTAAGTGGTCACTACTGATACCTATGCATTTTCTCTCTTGGTGATACTGAGCTAAAAATTGTACACTGTACTTTGGTTTTCAGCAATTACTAATTAGGTAATTTGGATCATCCCTCCCTTTGAGTACTACTGGACAAGTGGGAAAAGAGTACACATTTGAAAAATCTGATTGAAGGTATGGATGGGCTAAACAAGCAGTGAAGATTTGCCAGGCCAGGAACCAGGAGAAGGCAAAAGTCTAGAAGCGCAAGTGGAGCTGTGGGGCTGCTTTTGTTTTGCGTGATGTTTGTTGGTCTGGGCAGTGTCTGAGACCCTCGAGGGTTGGGGGGTAAAGCCTACATCTAAATGCTGCAGGGGGCATATGTGTCATGGTAAATCCCTGGGATTAGGCTGGGTCCCAAAGGGCTGCCCTGCAAGAGCAACCCAGTCAGTTATCAGGAGTGACAACTCAACTTTTGTTTGGCTGGACCAGCACTTTTCACTGCTCTTATTCAACATTTTAATTCAGAATCTTCCCAGTGTTGTAAAGGAAGAAAATAAATACACATGAAAAGGTTTGAAAAGAAGGTGCAGAACTCTTATAATTTGCAAATGGTAATATGCTGAATGCAAAAAATACAAATGATTAGAACATTCTTGAAGTTAGTAACAGATTTGCATGGTAAGTAGAAAAAACTATAGAGCTATTTTGCAAAGATGGAAAATGAAATTTTAAAAAATTGATACCGCATAAATGCATACATATAAACTTCTAAAACTAAACCTAACAAATTCTGTACAAGGTATCAATTGAGTTACTTAAAAAACCCTACTGAGTAATTATAGAAGAGTGTAATTAAAGAAGACAATGAATTAACTGAAGAGATTTACTAAGATACTGGCTTGGATGATTCAATATTATAATGACATTAATTTTCTACAATGCTCTAAGAACTCAAATACCTCTCAATCAAATGTTTATCAAACATTTTTGTGGCAGTAAGTTGATTTTAAACCTTATATCAAAATATGAAAGACAAAAACTGGCTACAACACTCTAAGAATAAGCAGAGAGAATTTCCTTAGCAGATATTAAGACTTAATGTTAGAGTTATTTTAATTAAGAGAGTCAGGGTGTTGAGACCAGTGCAGTAAACTAGATCTTTTGAACAGAATAGAAAGCACTGAACATGTGTAAAGCAGAGGTAGCATTATACATCAGATCAGTGGATAAAGTATTTAGCAAATAATTTAAGAACAATTGGTTATCTATATGGAAAAATGCAATTGAATTCATCTCTTGGAAAATGTTCCCTTGGGAAAGGCCTGTAGAAAGAATATACCTAAAACAGAATTATAGGGTCTTTTCTCAAATGCACCAGGCTTCTGCTCATTTGAGGGCCTCTGACATATCAACTGGCTTTGGTGTAACTACTGGGTAAGAATTTCTGAATACCCAGGACTCAAGATTAGTAATTATTCAGCAGACCTAGCAGTTTTTATACCTGTATGTGTTGAGTGGCACCTTCATGCCTTGGTGAAGGATCATCCTCTCAGCCCTCCAAGGAATGTGGTTAGGAGATGGCTAAGCAGTTTGCACATAGTGGATACATTCCCACTTTCCCATCTCTCTGAGCTGCATTCAAACACCTTCCTCTGCAGCATGCCTATGATAGGGATTCTGTTGATATAGGCTAGTGGTTTTCACAAACTGCTGCATATAGCAAAATCTGGAGAGATGATCTAATAAAATCAGGGCTCCAGCCTGTTAAACTAGAATAATATCTGGGCCTCTGTAGTTTTACTACAATTCCCAGATGATGTTGATACACACCAAATATTGAGAACCACTGCTGTGAGCCACTACTTTTTAACTTGGCTGCTGAGTGGATCCAAACTTGGAGAGTTTTATGAACAATACTATTTCCAGGATCCTACTTTTGCTGAATTAGAGTTAATTGGCTTTACTTGTTGACCTAGACCTGGGGTTATTTAAAATCCCCCTTGTGGCATGGTGGCATATGCCTGTAGTCCCAACTACTTGGGAGGCTAAGGCAGCAGAATTGCTTGAATCCAGGAGGCGGAGGTTGCGGTGAACCAAGATCACGCCATTGTACTCCAGCCTGGGTAATGAGCAAAACTCTGTCTCAGAACAAACAAACAAAAACTCCCATGTGATTTAAAGTGCTGACAAATTTGGAAACACTGTACTAGGCCACAGTTGAATTCAGGTTTTAATGAGCTAACCTGGCTGACTATTAATATCACTCTTAGGTGTTAAAAACAGCACATTTAATCTGACATACAGAGTGAAGATCCCATATTAGGGAATCTAGACCAATCACTTTTCATTCCTCCCTGTGTCAGTACTAAAGCCAGGGGGAGAAATCCCTCCAACAGTGCTCCTCCATCGATCTCTCCATGGAGATGCTCCCATTTAGCCGATACCAAATAAAAGCCAGACAGGAAGATTGCCTGTGGAGGTTGGGCAGAACATACAACACAGTGTACAGAAAGCAGCAGGAAGAAATTGTTTGGATCAGGAGGGCACAGGGAAGATACCAGCAGACCTGCCCTCTCCATTGCATTCAAAATTACACTGGATTTCCTAGCAAGTGCAATCAGGCAAGAGAATATATAAACTACATAAATTAGTAGAAGCTTTAAGAAAACTCATTGAATTAGAACTACACAAAAATTATTTACATTTATACATGCCAAAACCAACACTGAACTTCAACAAAGAAAGAGATACTATGAACCCCAGCACAATATTTCAAGACCTTTGGAATAAATCTACTAAATGATGCACAAATAAAAATGGTGAAACTTTAAGGATATTTAATAAATAAACATTCCATGTTCATTAACTATAAGTCTCAATGTGGCAAAATTTTTCAGTGCTCTCCAAATCTGATTACTGAATGAAATATCTATTAAAAAATAGAATTTTTAGAGCAACTTGAAAAGGTGCTTATGAAGCTAGGAAATTTTCCAGTGATAGAAAAAACACTCTTGAAGTGAAAACTGGAAGCAAAATTTATGAATTTACTTCAGTGGGTAGACAGACATATCATATGTCTGTGTGATGTCTTCACGTGGTCATCCCTCTGTGTCTGTCTGTGTCCTAATCTTCTCTTTTTATAAGGACACCAGTCACATTGAATTAGGGCACATTCATGACCTCATTTTACCTAAATGACCTCCTTAAAGACCTCTTCAAATGCAATCACTTTCTCAGTTACCAGGAGTTAGGACATCAACATGTCAATTTGAGGAGATGCAGTTTAGCCCATAAGAGTTGGTGGGTGAAGGGAGAGCTCCTGGTGTAGGGTTTAACCTTTACAATGAACCATTCTGTTTGGGCAGCAGGTTTAGCTCTGGTTAGGCAGGAGTGTGATCCTCCTCCCCATTCCAAAGGTCAAAGTAGAGCAGGTTCTTGTTCAGGGTGCAGTGAGTGAGAGAAGAGAAAGTGACAGAGAGCCTTCTTTCACCATTTTGTGGCATGCACGTGTCCATGTCTCTGGTGTTTTAAATAATTGAAATTGAGACCTAGATCCCCTTATCTGTAAAATAGAACTGTGGAGGAGGGTAGCATATCATCCCCACCATGGAAGAGATCCCTAAAGAGAGATTTGTGAGCCCCTAATTTACCAAAAATGACACAAAATTTTATCAAAATAAATTGAAATTGTGGCTGGAGATGGGGCTTTATTTAGAGTTTCAACTCCACACCTACTTCCTAAGACATGGTCCTTCCCTAGGATATTATATGTTAGGAACAAGCAGTTCCTCTTAAAAAGTTTTACTTCCTTGTTCTTTGGAAGATGAGGGAAGTAGATGAAGAAAAGAGACATTCTTTCTTCTTCAAAGCAACTTTCTTGTCCTCGTATCTCCTCGCCTCTAGTTACTTAGTCACCGCTTGGTCAACAACCCTTCCCACCAGTCCTAATCTGCAGAAAAATATGCCTCTCCACTTACTTCCTTGTTCCTGACTTTGCAAGTAATCTTTCCCACCTTTGCTGTTCCTGGACATGCCCGGACATGTCTCCCACACACACATTCGTAACTGATCCAATCCTCCTTTACTTGGAAATTGCTAAACAATAGCCAGTTGCATTCCAACCCTAGCCAATGGGCAAAAGACACAGAGTAGGGACTGTGACAGGGATAAAAACTCCTTCTCTGCTCTGTTTGGTGTGCTCTGCCAAGAACATGAGTGGCACCCTTCCACACAAGTAAATTTCCCTTGCTGAGCAATCCTTCATTTAAGTGCTGATTTTCTGTGTGACTCTGAGCAATTGTTTCCAAGATATAGAATCACAGGACTTAGACTTGAGTGGTAAGGCATGATGGTATTCTGCCTTTCTGGCAGATAGGATGTTTTGGATTGCATGTATTTTCCAAAGAGGGCTGCAAAAATATCTTCCATCGCACTTGGTTTTCTTTAGTCTGATCCTCCACTCCCTCATCAAGAGGTAAGTTCTCTCCACCCCCTTAAACATGACTGGATCTGATATCTGCATTAGCCAATAAAATACGGCAGAAGTGTGGTTGTGTCAGTTCTGCACACGGCTTTAACCATCCTGCCTGCATCTGTTTCCTTCCACTTCAGTCCTTGAACCAGGTAAAACTCCCAGGCCATCATCTAAGCCCAGCCAACATGTAGAACCCTATGAAATATTATAAGAAATTCTTAGTTATTATTTCCATGAATATCCTTTTCTATCCTTCAAATTCAACTTCTATGTGTCCCTAGATCCAAAGTGAGTATCTTGTAGCTAGGATATGGTTAGATTGTGTGAGTCATGGATAAACACATCCATTGCAGTGAGAATACATGAGAACACATCTCATCCTTACTGAGATGCATTGAGGGTCTGTCCAGTATGAAGAAGTAAGTGCAGAGAGAAACATAAAAGTGATGTGACTAGGTTATAAGATTTTAAGAAACATGACCCTTAAAACCGGGAAGAAAACACATCATACTTGCAAAGCCCTAGGTAAAAATCCCTTTTTATTTTAGTAATGATTACAAAATAATTATTTCTCATAATTTCTAGAAAATTAGGGGAAAACTTGCTCCCTCAGCATCTCAAGAAACTTAAATGTAGCTGTGATTATATATCAAACTGGAATCACAAGGTTTGTTCTGAGTAACACTGAAAAGAAATGGGGACAGCTCTACTTTTCAGTGGCAACCATGGGATCCAAAGTGGCTTGGAAATGACCCTTTATCATCTATGCTTGACAATTTTCAATTGATACATTCAATTCTTTGGAAACCCACATTATTCATAATCTTGAAAAATTCCATGTCCATACTAGGCAAGGTAATATGTGTGTTTAAATTTGCTAGGGTAGCCATAACAAAGTACCACACACTGGGTGACTAAAACAACAGTAATTGCCAGGTGCCATGGCTCACACCTATAATCCCAGCACTTTGGGAGGCCAAGGCAAGCAGATTATGAAGTCTAGAGATCAAGACCATCTGGACAACATGGTGAAACCTTGTCTCTACTAAAAATGCAAAAACTAGCTGAGTATGGTGGCAGAGAATGCAGGAGAAAGAAAAATACCTGAAACTTGGCCTTTTCATGGCCCCTAAAAAAAGGCTGAGATATAAAAATAGAAATTGATAGACAAGTTGAACAATATCAGAAATATTGCAGAAGCATACCTTTATACCTTAAAACATCTATGCCATGCCCAGTGGCTCACGACTGGAATCCAAGTACTTTGGAAGGTCAAAGAGGGAGAATCACTTAAGATCAGGAGTTCAATAACATCCTGTCCAACATAGTGAAATCTTGTCTCTACTAAAAAAATACAAAATTAGGTGGGTATGATGGTACATTCCTGTAATCACAGCTACTCGGGAGGCTGAGGCAGGGGAATGGCTTAAAGCTGGGAGGCAGATGTTTCAGTGAGCCGGGATGGTACCATTACACTCCAGTCTGGGCAACAATAGAGAAAGTCCATCTGAAGGAGGAGATGTGGGGATCTAGCAGAGACAGTATTTAACCAGACCAATTCAGACCAAATGTCTACATTCTGAAGTCATTTATGTTGTATTTCTTCAATAATTTAAAATTTTTCTTTGTATACTAAAGATTACTAAAGTGACATGAACTAACAGGCATTTGAGTTGAAATTTCTATTTTTCTGATAAAATATTTAAGCACTTGCTTTTTTTGTTTGTTTGTTTGAGATGGAATTTTGATTTTGTTGCCCAGGCTAGAGTGCAATTGCAAGATCTTGGCTCACTGCAACCTCCACTTCCTGCGTTCAATCAATTCTCCCTAGCTTTGGCCTTCAGAGTAGCTGGGATTATAGACACCCACCACTACGCCCAGCTAATTTTTTGTATTTTTAATAGGGACGGGGTTTCATCATGTTGGTCAGGCTGGTCTCAAACTGCTGACCTCAGGTGATCCACCTGCCTCGGCCTCCCAAATTGCTAGTATTATAGGTGTGAGCAATCACACCTGGCCTGCTTTTTCTGTAAACCAGTTTATTAGAGCCCTTCTGTGTGTTTTAGTAATTGAACCATCACATAGGCACATGATACATGTAAATATGGACACAAAGAGGCACACAGATAGAAGTAGATCTTATAGATTTATAAGATTCTTTATTTGCCAATATTATTGTTTTATTTTCATCTTTTTCAAGACAAGATCATGCTCTGTCACTCATACTGGAGTGCAGTGGCATGATCCTAGCTCACTGTAACCTTGAACTCCTGGGCTCAAGCAATTTTCATTCCTCAGCCTCCTGAGTAGCTAGTGTCACAGAAGTTTGCTCCTTAGTTCAACTATAACTGGGTTCTTGTTATACAAGACCAGGAAAGATTAGGCTCATGGACACATTGAGGGATGAGTAGAGCAGGATTTATCGGGTGGAAAAAGAATAATAAAAAAAAAAACCTCTCAGCAAATTGCAAGGAAATCCTGCTAACAGGACCCCACCTCACAGACTGAATTCCAGGACACCACACACAAGCTGAAGAGACCAGGCTCCTCCCTGCCTGCCGAAGGTGTGAATTTCTGGCTTCACCCCATTCTCCCAGTGTGCAGGTGGGTTGGCAATTTTCTGGTGACCCTTTCCTATCTGTGTAGGCATTTGGCTGTCTCACTAGGACTACAGGTGCACAACACCATGCCTAGCTCATATCTTTATTTTTTCTGTGTTACCCAGGCTGGTCTCCAATTGCTGAAGCCAAGAGATCATCCCACCTTAGCTTCTCAAAGTGCTGAAATTACAGGCAGGAGCCACCACACCTCGCCTGGCTGGAGTGCAGTGGAGCAATTTCCGTTCACTGCAACCTCTGTCTCCCAGGTTCAAGTAAGTCTCCTGCCTCAGCCTCCCAGGTAGCTGGGACTACAGGTGCCTATCATCACACCCTAGGACTACAGGCATGAACTACTGCAAATGGCCTAACATAAGATCTTATAAGGAGATCAATTGCCTTTAGATAGTGCTTTTAATTTGGTATATATCTCTTTTTTTTATATAGAGGCAGAGTTTCATGGTGTTACCAGGATGGTCTCTATCTCCTGACCTCATGATCTGCCTGACTCAGCCTCCCAAAGTGCTGGAATTACAGGCATAAGCCACCATGCCCAGCCTGGAATGTATCTTTTAACTGGACTATTGGATTCAGGGTAGAGCCCACACTGAATTTTGGGTTCTCAAAAAGAGAGCAATGCCACAGGGACCTGGCCATGAATATTTTCAGTGTGTTTTGCTACAAAAACATTCTCTCAAGGCTGAGGGGAACCCAGGGCCAATGAGCCCACTCTGTGATCAGCCCATTTCCCAGACATTATATTACATATTCTCACAATACAAAGTAATTTCTGATGCCATTCAAAGCCAAAATCAGGTCACACAATTCAAAGGAACAGAGTTTTAGATCTGAGAGACCTTTGTCCTCTCTTGTATTCCCTCATGGGATTTCCAGAGGAAAAAACAGCAGTTTTTCACAAAAATGAGTCTGTGGTGCCTTCTGT
>PVKP010036101.1:0-22710 GCA_004027715.1 Plecturocebus donacophilus | reverse complement strand
GAAAAAAAAAAAAAGAAAAAAAAAGGAAAGAAAGAAAGAAATTATACAAATTTTAACTCTCATGAAATTTATTAGAAATCCTTGCCTTACACATAGCAGAAATCTTCACCTCCTATACTTTTTTTATAGAATGTAAGAGAAAATGAATGCAAATTCTATGAATGCTTACTTCATTTCTTTATATGGTAAATGTAACAAACAAATAGTTGAGGTGGGGAAGGCACAGGAATTCTTAGTCATTTTATTTATCCCACAACACTTGACAGAGTGCCTATACAGTCCTGAAGATATGCTTGCTGAGCTCTTTGTTAAATAAGTTAACAGAAATAATCTGTCTCAGAATACACTGTTCATTATTTAATTTTTTTTATTTCTGTTTTTCAGGCCAGTCCTGCTCCTATAATTGTCAACACAGATACTTTGGACACAATTCCTTATGTAAGTAACATTTTTATTAATAACTTCTCTTAAAACTGTGGTAAAACTTAGCTGAATTTAAATTCAATTCATATTTAGTTTCACCCAATCTAAATAATATTATGAAATGACTTGTGGTTTTGTAAATTTTCCTTAAATATTTGCTAAATCTTGTCTTAGTCATCAAATATTTCCCTCTTTCATTCATGTTTTGTAAAACACAAGGGCCCATTATGAAAAAAAAATAGAGAACTCTGTTCAAATAGTGTTCGTTTGCTAAGTGGTTCACTGAAAAGAGATTGAGTTGCTCATAGACATGAGCAAACTCCTTTGGGTTTCTTATGAAAGGAATACTCGAGTCAATTTATATGACAAAGTCTGGAACATAAAGTAAGTAGTAAGTAATCGATACACATTTTTATGGATTTTGTTGGGCTTCTAATAAGAAGTGGACAAAAGTTTTGTGAGGGTAGCGCCTACCTAATATAATGAAAGTTAGGGTTTTGTAAAAGCATGGAGAATGAGATAATAGAATCAGGCAAACTAATGAAGCCTAGGATGCTGTAGTGGCAACACAACCACTATGATGGCAAAAGTCGAAGATAGAGTCTGACTGGGCAAGGAAGACTGGAGACCAGCTACAGGCAACAATGTGGGTGAGTGGTTGACGTTATGGAGATCCAAGAAGGCTTGTGACTGGGGCCTAGCTGATGAGTGGAGAATAGTGATCGAGGAAGATGGGACAGCCACAGCTGCATTCTGGACAGGGGATATGAAGCAGAGGAGAAGGGGTGCAGGGGTAATGGACAAGAACAAACAGATTCCTAGCCTTCGATTAAATGAATAAAGCACATAAAGCACTTAGAACAGTACCTAGCACAAAAAGCGCTTGGTAAATACTGGCTCTTCTCTGTTTTAGCCCACAGCCTCAAATCCCTTCAATGACCAAGCAAATCACAGAAACAAATGGAGCAGTCAGAGTGGGGACTGTGGAGAATAGAAAGCACATGGCCATTTACAGAGAGCAACTGCCACTTGGAGTCTATGGGTGCCAGGTCATTTTACAAAATAAGATGGAAATTTGTCCATGTTTGCAATTTCTAAATACAGGCAACCAATTTTCAAAAGTGCAAACACTGTGTCTGCCAAACAAAGTGTGTCTAGTCCATAGGCTGCCTTTTGAGAGATGTTACCTCAAAGGAACTGGCTGTTCCTGAGCAGGTTCTGCAATCCGGGACTCAGCCACGGGGGAGCAGCATGCCAGAACTGGAGTACAAGCTTGGGACTTGGTTATAAGAATGAGGAACCAAAACTGGGACACGGTCAGGACAGGAATAACAGCGAGCTTGACTTAATGCTGAGTCACCGGAACTACTGAACTAGGGCTTCTTAAATCTTTCTGAACAAGAGTAGTTTGGGGCCAGTCCGGAAACAAGGTTAAGCTTACTGGTAGGAGCCAAGTGACCCCAACACTGGCAAGTAAAGGGGTCTGGAGAAGAAAACAAAGCAATGTCTTAAAGGCACCTACATCCACTATTCTCACACTCCTCTTACCTTTCTTTACTTATCAGACATCCGTAATAGTGTATGCCTAACATTGTTTTAGGCACTTAACAAATTTTAACTCATTTAATCCTCGTAACAATCCTATGAGGTGTAGGTACTGTTAGTTTCTCTATTTTACCGGTGGGGAAAATGAGTCATAAATAGGTCAATTAACTGGTTCATGGACTCACAGTAACAGGCAGAGTCAAGAGTCAATTCAAATAGCCTGCTGTAGAGTTAGAGATCTTATTTAACTTCTAACATGTGGCCATATATGCTTCTTTCTTCCCTCCCTTGTTTTCTGCCTGTCAGCTTGTGAACATAGTTTCCTTGCTTACTCCCCTGATGCATACAGATTTGGATGAGAGACAACTTGTCACAGAAGCTTCAATACATTCAGGATAGGGATCCATATATATATATATGAAGGAATCTTATGCCCCAAACAAATCTCTTCGCTATAGCCATTGGTAAAGCAGGTGAACAGTGCTCTCAAGAAGTAGTCTTGGAGCACAGAGGCTGATTTTGTAAGTAGGACCACTTCCTTGTGGTGGATATATATTATTTCAAAGCCTCTTATTAGGGTTCTGGTGGCGTAAATGCCAGATGCCCTCATGTAGAAATAATTTTATCAGTAAGATCTAAGGGTCTTGTGTAGACATGCTCAATTGGTATCCCAACTGATTAGCTAGTAACATCAGTCGCAAATAATAAATTCATCAAATTGTTCCCATTCTCTCAAATATCAGGTTTGTATCTGATTTTGAGTCCTTCAAAAATTTTAAAGCAAGTTTTAATTAATTAATTAATTAACTAATTGAGACAGAGTCTTGCTCTGTTGCCCATGCTGGAGTGCAAATGTAGTCCCGTCTTGGCTCACTGCAACCTCCGCCTCCCAGTGATTCTCCTGCCTCAGCCTCCCAAGTAGCTGGGGCCACAGCTGTGTGCCACCACGCCTGGCTAATATTTTTTATTTTTTGTACTTTTAGTAGAGATGGAGTTTCTCCATGTTGGCCAGGCTAATCTTTAACTTCTGATCTCAGTGATCCACCCACCTCGGCCTCCCAAAGTGCTGGGATTATAGGTGGGAACCACCACACCTACCCTGATCACCTTTTTTATACATTTCCTTCTTAAAAATATTATCTGAATGCCAAATCTTAACAACAAAACACAGTGGGTTACATTAAGGATGTAAAGATCTTTATAGTGGTTTGTGAGCAGCCTGATATGATGAAAGTGTCCCAAATATCATGGTAGTATGTTCTTTAGTAATTTATTTAATCTCTATGCATCTAAATTAACCTCTAAGACAGGACTTATAATACCTGCCTAGAGATTTTGTTAGCTTCTGGTTGAGAGCAGCTAAAGTATTTATCTTTTTTTTTTTTTTTTTTTTTGAAAAACACTGATGAGGTAATACATGCTAAATTCTAGGAGGACAGTAAATATGAATACCTTCCCTGATGTAGAAGAAACATGAATACATTATCTATTGAAAATGGCAGATTTAGCGCAAACTCATTAATGTGGATGTGCTTTGGCTGTTGGCAGAGTCCCAACTCTCCGCTTTGTTCCTGACTCACTGGGTAACCTTGAACAAATCACTGTTCCTTTCACAGTCTATTTTCTCATTCCCCAGTGTTCTATACTTTGTTTTCCTCTTTTCTTCCTCATGTTCTAGTTGTTCACATAATTTCAGCTCTATTTAATGAAAAAATGATTTCAGAGTTCCCTAGGGCATTTTAGGGATGTTGCATAAGAACATTTCCTTCTTAAAAATATTATCTGAATGCCAAATTTTAACATATATTAAAATCTTTCTAAAAAAATCATTTCATTGCAAGTAAATAATTAATTTTGCTGATTAGCAAATTTAATTTTCGATAGAAATGGTTCTTGTGGAACTGATTCCTTGGCACAAATTGAGTAGCCACAGGAAATTTCTAGGGCCACAGGGGATTTTTATGTAAGTGTCAAAAGTACAAAATAAATTTAAAGAGACTTCTTTTTTTTTTTTTTAAAGGAAGATAAGAGACATTAGAGCTTGCATTAATCAAAGGGTCACTGAGATTCTCACTTGAAAATGTCTTAAGTAAGCTCTGTCTTATGTGAGGTCATGATATATTAGGGTTGAGTATGACCCTTACATGTGTCATAGACTAGCTTCTCATGCAAAGCAGGAATACCTATATGAAAATTTAAATCACCCAAGTAGAAATAAGGAGAGAGAGAAAAATATACTCTTCCATTTCAATACTCTCTAGTTTCTATTTTTTGCTCAGTCTTTTTATTCTTCCCCATTACATGTGGAATATTGTTTCATGGCAGGTACTGAAAATACTTCATTCTTAGGGAGCTCAGAGTGATTAGAGCCTGCTTGTGAATCCAGCTCCCTGAAGGTTGACTCAATCAAATAATAATGCTTTACTCTCCAGGTACTCTGCAACCAGCTGATAATGCGCTCTCCTCTTTTTTCAGCAGACACTTCAGAGTTCAATACTGAACAGCACCCTAACAAATCCCATTCTTTATGCTTTAAAAAATAAAATTAAGCTGAGATATTTTAGAATGTTTTTTTTTTGGTTTAACTTTCTCTAATATTCATTTTATATTCTGGTAATAGTCTGACCTGTTTTATAGAAATACACTGTTGAGAGAGATATACTTGAGAATCATGAGTCTTCAATCTCGTTAAATAACCTGGAGTTCAATGAACACAAACTTTTCATTTTAAAGATACAGATTTTCTATCTCAACTACTAAATGGTAGGGCTTTATCTACCATTTACTGCTACCTCACGTAATTGCCAATTTTTGATGTGTAATCGACAACTAAAATATCCGTGGCAATAAGAAATTATTTCTTCTCTGTTTGTCAGCTAGGACAGCTGCTTCAGGCTGCAGAATACAGTAGTCTCACTATCCATGTGTGATACATTCCAAGTCTCCTGAATGATGCCTGAAGCTGCAGATAATGCCAAACTCTATCTACATGAATTTTCCATCTTAACTATCAGGCACTGTGGCCATAACTTTTGCAGTTTGGGGTGCAACAGCAAAACAAGCATGATTCTATTTTTCCTTCTTCACAATTTCATGAATGGAAGATTCATTTTTACTGTAGGTCTTAGCAACTTCAGTATACAGTGTTTTCTCTTAAGTCAGGAATTTTCACGTTTTCACTTAAAGGAAGCACTTTAGGGTTTCTCTTTGGCATATCTGAATTGTCAGCATCACTTGTGCTTTTGGGCCATTTATTATTATTATTATTATTTTGAGATGAAGTCTCATTCTGTCACCCAGGTTAGAGTACAGTGGTGCTATCTTGGCTCACTGCAGCCTCCGCCTCCTGAGTTCAAGTGATTCTCCTACCTCAGGCTCCCAAGTAGCTGGAACTACAGGTGCATGCCACCATGCCTGGCTAATTTTTCTATTTTTAGTAGAGACAGTGTTTCGCCATGTTGCCCAGGCTGGTCTTGAACTCCTGACGTTTGGTAATCCACCCACCTCCGCCTCCCAAAGTGCTGGGATTACAGGCGTGAGCCACCGCCCTGGCTGCTTTTGGACCATTATTAAGTAAAATAAGAGTTACTTAAACACAAACACTGCCATACCAGGATGAGCAATTCGATCACTCAGACAGCTACTAAGTGACTAAAGGGCAGGTAACATCTGCAGCACAGATACCCTAAACAAAGAAATGACCCACATCCTGGAAGAGATGGAGTGAGACATTGAGAGATTTCATCACACTTCTCAGAACAGCAAGCAATTTAGAACTTGTGAATTGTTTATTTCTGGAACTTTTCGTTTAATATTTTTAGACCATGGTTGACTGTGGGTAATTGAAATTGCAGAAAGTAAAACCGTGAATAAGGGGGCTTTCTGTTCCAGGTTGGATGAGGCATTTCTGCTTCAGAAGTTTCGCTCTGGGGACCAAGAAGGGGGACAGTGGCTATCCAGTATCTTACGTCACTTTGTTATTCATATAACAGTATGTTATTCATTTTGTGATAGTCAAAGGACAAGAAATCAAGCCCATGGCACAAACACAGTTAAATCTTCTGCTCACCTTACATCCCCCAACACCCAATTGGCCAGAATAAGTCATATTGCCAAGCTTGAAGTAGGGGAAGAGTGAGTATTTGCTAAATAATCAAGGCCTTGATGTGCTAGTTTATTGTTTAGCAAATACTCACTCAAAAACAAAACAAAAAACAGGTATAAAAGAAAAATTCTTGTACTTCATATTGGTAAGTCAATGGCACTAAACAAAATGTCAGAGGGATCTGGTTCAACTGATGGGGGAATGAGTGTGTACATTAATGTATGTGTCTAAGATAAAATATTGAGAAATAAACATCTAGCAAGTATTGGCAGTACAACCACTTTACATTCTTATAAGACACTTTGTTGTCTGAAACTTTATTTCTAGAGGTAGAAATAATAGTGGAGACGAGGCAGAAGTCTCAGGTCTGTTGCTTGGGAAACCCTCCTAGGAAAGTAAGGAAGAGAGAAAAGTAGAAGAAAAAGAGAAAAGAGTTAGGTTACGAAGAATATGAGTGGGTCCTTAGTAATATCACTCATTGGATTTAGCTGCCAAGAAAGTTATTTATGTAAAAGTTAATTTGAAAACAATTATAGTATCATTATAATATTATCAACAAAATTTATATAGATGCTTTCAATGTGGAAAGGCCATTGGATGCAAACACAACTATGGGTTGGGCCAAGGACAAGAGAGTGAACTAAGAGGAAAAAATGGCCCAAAAAAGGCTGAACATATGAGTGACAGTGAGAAGAAAAAGCATACTATGGATTTAGGGACATAGAGAAACAATTGAAATAGCAGTGAGCTTCATTCAGGAGGCAGAGAATGGGCTTGTGTCTAAGAGATGTTTTAAGCAGCATTTAAATGGCCCGGCTGATTGATTCCAGCATCAGGAAGCTCAGGACAAGAGCTCTCTGAGGAGGAAATTGCCATATTACAGAAGTCAGGTGACCAAGCACTTGTAGGCCTGTACAGTTAGACATTAATTTCTTTGAGTCACTATGTAAATAACAGACCCTTGTAATTTAGGCAATGATTCACTTTTAATTGGACCATTTTCCAGAATTGTGTCTGATGGGAAAGAAAGCAGAAATATGTGTGTTTCTCTGACCCATCCTGGCAGTGATTAATAATGGTATGATATTCTGGAAGAATTGTTTGATTTTAGTACGTTTATCCTTCAACAAACATGTTTTCTTCTTTTTGTAGTTTTTCCCATGAACACTGTTTAAACCATATTGTTAATGTTTTCATCTATTGGGAATGCAGTAGTATCCAAATTTTAAAATCCTGACCTACCAGGAAACAGCTTTATTATGTCTAAACTACTCCTTTGAAGCAACAGGAATTTAGCAATAGAGGCAAAGCTATCAGTATTTGTTCCGGTGTCAAGCCTAGCCAATCTAAATTCACTTCTCAACTGCCACAATCAGCAGAATCCCTACTCTTAACTGCTTGTTACTTTGCTTTTAAAGAGCAGGGCGGAGCTCAAGCCTGTAATCCCAGCACTTTGGGAGGCAGAGGCAGGCGGATGAACTGAGGTCAGGAGTTAAAGACTAGTGTGGCCAACAGGACGAAACGCTGTCTTTACTAAAAATAGAAAAACTTAGCCAGGCATGGTGGTGGGCACCTGTAATCCCAGCCACTTGGGAGGCTGAGACCGGAGAATCGCTGGAACCCAGGAGGCAGAGGTTGCAGTGAACCAAGATCGTGCCACTGCACTCACTTCTGGGTGACAGAGCGAGGCTCCACCTCAGAAAAAAATAAAATGCAGATTCTGATTCACTAGGTCTGGGATGGAATCAGTCTGCATTTCTAATAAGCTGCCTGGTGAGATTGATACTGCTCAGTTGTATATCACACTTTGAAAAACAAAAGAGTATAAAGACAGTGAGTAGCCTTTGGTTTTATGCATAACTCTACCAGTTCTTTTCTTGAGTTTTGGTTAAGTCACATCGCCTCTCTAAGCCCCTGTTTTATTATATTTAAAATAGGCATAATACTACCTGCCTTGAAGGGATTGTTATGAACACTCATCCTAATATGCAGAAGGGGCTTAATAAATATTCATCATAAGATTGGGGGTAAGGTGAGTGTATCTATGATAAAATAAAATATTTGTCTGATTTAATCTTGAACTTGTGAGTGAAAATGAAGAATGCACTGCTAGTTCAGGGCTTGAGGCAGTAGCAGTTATGTAGGTTCATGGCTTACCTACATCTATACCTTTGCTGCTCAGAGTGTGACCCATGGACTATCAGCAGTGTTATTACCTGAGAGTTTGTAAGCAATAGAATCTAAAGTTCCACCCAAGACCTACTAAATCAAAAAGTATGTTTTTAACAAAAACCTCAGTGATTTGTATGCATATTTAAGTTTGAGAAACACTGCTCGATAAGACAGAGACTTATTTTTTAGTTTGGATCCTGCTGTTTTGTTCTTCACTACACGTTTTGGCCTGCTGTTAAGACAGCTGCCCTTTTCTGAATCTGTTACTTTAAACACATACACATCTGTAGGGAAAGAGCTCTATTTAATTCAACAATTGAACACACTATGAACAACTACTATGTTGTGCTATTTTCTAGACCTATGCTTTCCAAAAAAGTAATTATAAGTCACATATGGTTATTTAAATTTAATTAAAATAATATAAAATTACAAATTTAGTTCCTGAGTTGCACTAGCCACATTTCAAGTGCTCTGTAGACAGTAGGGCCAGTGGGTATTTTATTAAACAATGCAGAGATATGGAATTGTCCATCATTCCAGAAAGTTTTATCAGAGATGTTCTAGGTAATACATAATAAGAAATACAGGAGATGAGGGAGCTATTTTTTAATCAACAAATGGTTATACTCTAGGTTCGTCATATATATGTATATATATATAAAACGTAATTAGTCATCAAAATTATCCTCCAAACTTTTGTGTGTTGGTTTAATTTCCTCCTTTTCTGAGTTGACACTTTTCAAATCTTCTAAATAGTCAGCACTCTCCAGGAATTGTGGGGTATGCTCATGTGGATGACATGATCCCTGTTCTTGTGGCTCTTAAAAACTTAACTTTTAAGACTCTTAAAAATGATACACATGGAGGCAAATGTCAGCAATTACTGAAAGCTTTCTTAAAAGTTCAGTGATTCATCATTTTCTTATTGTAAAATTACAAAATTCCTATTTTGGCCAGCACGGTGGCTCACACCTGTAATCCCAGCATTTTGGGAGGCCAAGGTGGGCAGATCCCCTGATCTCAGGAGTTCAAGACCAGCCTGGCCAACATGGTGAAATCCCATCTCTACCACAAATACAAAAATAAGCCGGGCATGGTGGTGTGGGCCTGTAATCCCGGCTACCCAGGAGGCTGAGGCAGAGAATCCCTTGAACCTGGGAGGCAGAGGTTGTAGTGAGCTGAGATTATGCCACTGCACTCCAGCCTGGGCTACAGAGCAAGACTCTGACACACACACACAAAATCCTATTTAGATTGGGATGAAATTTTAAAAGGAAAGTCAAAAAAACAACAAAAACAACAAAAGACCTGACCTATTTACCCATTCACAAACCTAATTCAATTTTTTGCCCTGCACTACCATTGCAGAGAGCAGTTTGTTGGCTATCGTACTCATAACTTCTCATTTACTGGGAAGCCCTTACTTAGGCTTGTCATTTGGGACTTAAAAGTGAGAGCCAGTGGGAAAATAAAAGTTGTCCAAGTGAAGAATATGACTGGTGTGAAAGTAGGAATATTGGCCCTTCTTCCTTAGAACAGTTTCCCTGAAAGCACATGCCTCATATACCTGGGCAGAGAAGCCACTCTTGTTCCAAGAAGTGTAACCTGTCAGAGCAGTTTTAGGAAAAAGGAGGAAACAATCCTGAAAAATATTTGAGTAACTTCTCAAGCATAGTGCTATTCAAGGTGCAGTCTGTGAACTGGCAGCATCAGGTCTCACAGGTCAGATTGTTAAAATCGTGGGATCTCCAGCGCCTCCCCAAAGCTATAAGATCAGAATCTCTGAGATGGGACCAAGGTATCTGTGTTTTTAAAAGCACCTCAGGTGATTCTTAGGCTTGCTGAAGTTTGAGAGATGCTGCTCTGCAATTTACAAGACACTTTTAAAAGCTAGTGGGGACCTTAAGCAGCTCTAGATGCTAAACTGAAGTGAAAGTGAAAGTTAAGTAGGGAATACTGCATACAGGAAGGACCACATAAAACATCTGAGGCACAATAAGACATTTAGCATGAATCTGAACCGGTGTTTAATCCCGGTAGGTTTTTTCTTTTTTTTTTTTTAAATCACATGGGATCCTGAAACACATTCTGTTTCATAGTCTAGTGAAGAATAGACATGTTAATGAAAATGGATAATGCAAAGTGAAAGGCACATGTTGTTAAACACCCTTGCTTATATCTGCCTGGCTCATTCTTACATATCCTAAAGGGTTCAGCTTAAATAATGCTTTTTCTAGTAAAGTGAGATTCAGGGTAGTGTTCCTATTACAAGCTTCCCCTAAAGGCCCTTCTTTCTCTCAAAGTAGTTACCACACTGCATTGCAGCTATTTCATTAATAGTTGATCTTTCTCTCTAGAATGTAAACTTCATGAGGCACAAAGAAAATACTGCTTTATCTTTCCCACAATTGTACCTCAAAAACCCTGTACGTTTTTTACCAACTGGTGGAAGGCAGGCAGGCAGGAAGGAATGAGGGAGGGAAGGAAGGAAGGAAGGGAAGAAACTATAATAACAAACCATACTATTTCCAGCAATCAGAGAAAGGTACAATTTTTTCTAGCTCTTAAAGAGTAAAAAGACATTTCTAAGCAGAGTAGGTGAAAGGCATTCCAAGAAGAGGGAAGTATATGTGCAAAGGCCAGAGGGCTGGAAACTCGTATTCCTGAGTTCCATGCAGCTGGAGCGCAGAGAAGTAGCATAACATGAGGTGGGAGAGGTTGGGTTGAGTCTGATTGTGAAGGTCTTTTTTGCTTGATATAGGCTTTGGACTTTCACATGTAGACAATGCTGGTAGCATTGTCTTCTCATATATTTAGGAAATTATGACATCTGATTTCACTAGTCTATTTCTAGGACCTAGTTTTTACCTGCTATATAATAGGTACCCTAAAATATATGTTTAATAAAGCCAAAGACTGAATAGTGATCACCTAAGAACAATGGACACAGGCTGCTCTTGAGCCTTTTATATATTTTCCTATATCCTTACCTTTGTTCAACCTGGCAATTAGTCCACAATGACTTTTCCTCCATTCCCATCTTTTAAATCTTGATAAACTGCCACCACCATCAGGAAGCCCTCATCAATCCCTCCAGGTCATATTAATGTCTCCTTCCTCCCTGATTCCATAGTATTTCACTTACAGGAGATGGCCTAGTTTAGTAGAAAGAGAATGGACCCTGGGCTCTTTTGATTCAACCATATACCAGCTGGACAACAGAGGAAATTAACTTCTCTGACCCTTTTCCCTCAGTTACAAGGAGAGACAATAATAACCACCTTGCATAATGTATTCTTCAGGAGATAGGTTCAGTTATATATAATAGAGACCCAAATAACAATGTGTTTGCAAGATAAGAATGTATTTCTTTCATATGTGATAGTCCCTAGGTTAACTGTCCAGAGTTAGAATGTCTATTCTGCTCCCCAGGTCTTAAATGGACCCAAGTACCTTTTATTTTCTCTTTACCCCTCTTGGGGATTGCCCTTGCACACATACCCCAAGAGGACTGCCACCATGATGGCATGCTAAATTTCAGGTCTAAAGAAGTACAGAGATGGACATTGTTCGTCGCTTTAAAGCGATGTCTGAAAAGTTGTAAACATGATTTTCCCCTCATACCTCAAAGATGAGGCACAAAGCCACTCCTAGATGCAAAGGGAGACTGAGCCATATAATCTTTCTTCTGGGTTGCTCTGGCTCAGAAAAAAAGTGAGGGTTCCCATTATTATGAAAGGAAAGGATAATGCATATTGGGGAGGAGCAGTGATTTCTCCCACACAACATGTTAGTAGTATCCCTCAATGTCGGGAGCTTCTGCCCAGGAGATGTTGAAGCTGATCCATGAAGTGCTGGAAGACAGTATGAGAACCTGTCTTTATAGTTTTTCATCATTTCTGATTTCCACATTTTATATAAAAAATGATGTGTCATTACAGTTGTATAAGTATACTGTATCTATATAGACTAGCGCATATGGGGAAGCATGCTTGCAAACATTTTATTGATAGGAACACTAAAAAATTTTTAGAGACCACTGATTGTAAGCATTAGAGATAATATTTAGACATTGCTTGGCTCATAATAGATGTTCAACAAATGATGGCCATGGCCATTGTTACGGTCCTAAATTAGTATTTATCATATTCCTCTCTATTTATTAATAGTTCTTAGCACTTGACATTAGCCAAAATAGAATTGTGCTTTACTTATCTTTAAATTTCAGGCTGAGCCTGGTGACTCATGACTGTAATCCCAGCACTCTGTGAGGCCGAGGCAGGCGGATCACCTGAGGTCAGGCAGTTCGAGAGCAGCCTGACCAAAATGGTGAAACCCTCTCTCTTCTGAACATACAAAAAGTAGCTGGACATGGGGTTATGTGCCTGTAATCCCAGCTACTCAGGAGGCTGAGGCATAAGAAGTACTTGAACGCAGAAGGCTAAGGTTGCTGTGAGCCGAGATTGTCTAGCCATAGTCCACGCATGTAGTGGGATTTCAATAAAAGTTTTTTTCCCTGTTACACTCAATTGTATTATTTGAATTTGACTGTTTTAATAGAGTGAATTTTTATTTGAAAAGGTAATTCATCAGGTAAATGTGTTGTTTTACTTTGATCTACATGATCATGTGGATCAACGTGCATGTGACCACCTAAAAATAGGGTGCCCAATTTATTGACTCTTCGTAGTTTAATTTGCTCATAGATAAGCACTCCTTTCAAAGTATGGTCCTTTACAAATGCTTTTCTCTTTCTCAAATATACATTTGAAAGAAAATGTAGGCAGTCATATATGATGAAGGAGAAGATTGTGGCTAGTTGAGTGAAAAGAAAGAGAAAGAGCGACAGTTGAGTAAACATCAAGGAGAGGAAATGAGAATGGAATAATAAAGAGAAATGGCATAACATTTTTATATTACTTTCCTCAGTTGTAAGTGTTATATTTGGATTGAGCTAAAAACTCTGCTTCAAAAAAACAAAAAGGCAGAAATCTAAAACATTTTTCCAGGGCCTCAGGAACTTTACATGATGCTTAGGGTAATTTATAATCTCATCTCTCCCTTGTTAAATCTTGCTTGGCCTTTTTTTTTTTTTTTTTCTTTTTCTTTTTGGAGACAGGGTCTCATTCTGTTGCTTAGGCTGAGTGCAGTGGTGCCTTCAGGGCTCACTGTAGCCTGGATCTCCTGGATTCAAACAATCCTCCCACCTCAGGCTCACAAGTAGCTGGAACTATAGGCGTGTGCCACCACACCTGGCTAATTTTTGTATTTTTCATAGAGATGGAGTTTTGCCATGTTGCCCAGGCTGGTCTCAAATTCCCAGGCTCAAGCAATCCACCCATCTCGGCCTCCCAAAGTGTTGGAATGACAGGTGTAAGCCTCCTTTCCTGGCCTTGCTGGGCTTTTAAATTGACATTTTGACACTGATACATTTTAGAGACAAGTTCTTGAGGAATAACTATAGCTATTTATTTTACAGGAAATCAGCCAGACACCTTTTTTCAGTGACTGACTTCCCTCTAGTGTCTTTCGTTTTCTAAGTCGTATCTCAGCCCTAAATTACTTACCCTCTTTTGTCACTTGGAAGTTCCAAGTTTGTTTAAATATATGAAGAGCAGGATGAACTTTGAAGAGCTTTATTTTTGGTGACAAAGTATAGTTGCCTTTTCACCAACAGCACTAATGGAAATGCATTTTGATTATCCTGATTTCTACCAAGTGTCCTAAGTGATGTTTTGCCCGAAGTATTTTAGAAACACAGGAGCACAAAACTCAAACATTACTAGTCTAATGAGGTGTCACATGAAGAGAAAGTAGTAATGAAATAACAAATTCAGGTAGGTCAAATGGCATGCTGAGAGGAGCAGATAAACAATAGCCTCTTATAATCAGTATCTCTTTAAACAGCATCTTAGGAAATTTTCGTGGTTTTCCTGTTTTTAAAGCACATTGCTAATACTTTTGCTGTTCCCTTAAAGCAGTGGTTCTCAACCTTGGCCCCACATTGTATTTGCTTCCCTGTTTAAAAATACTGGTGCCAGGCTGGGCATAGTGGCTCACACTTGTAATCTCAGCATTTTGGGAGGCTGAGGCGGGTGGATCATGAGGGCGGGAGATCATGACCATCCTGGCTAACATGGTGAAAACCTGTCTCTACAAAAAATAAAAATAATTAGCCGAGTGTGGTGGCATGTGCCTGTAATTCCAGCTACTCAGGAGGCCGAGGCAGGAGAATCACTTGAGCCTAGGATGTGGAGGTTGCAGTGAGCAGAGTTTGTGCCACTACACTTTAACCTGCACGACAGAGCGAGACTCCATCTCCAAAAAAAAAAAAAAAAAAAAATACTAATGCCTGAACCCCAGGAATAAAGATTCCTTTTTAATGGGTCTGAGCCTTGGTATAGGAATTGGGATATTAAAAATCTCCCCAAGTGATAAATAACTAAATAACTAAGTTAAACCATCTAGTCCTTCTAACCTACTGTGATTCTGGAAAGGTCTTCCAACAGAAATGTGTGGTTGGGTTAGTGTGCTTATTATACAGGCAATAATCTGAGCTGCCACCTGTTAATTTGGTAACAGACACAGCTACTGCTAACAAAGCTAGCTATCTATGCAAGGCACATGCCTTTAGGTTCAGACATGATCAAGTTAACGAAACACCCCTCCAAGGGTTGTTCTGCTGACACATGTCACCATTTACGAGTTGTAATTGGGTTGATTAAAAAGGGAGTCATGGTCTGTGCTTTAGCAGTTTGGCCTAAGGGCCCCCGAAAAAACTGAAAGAAGAAATTTGTAAGCCAAACTACAGCTGAAAACTAGACTGGATTTGACCTTGAGGTAGGTCATTGACCTGAGGCTCAATGTAATTACAAACAGTCAAATATCAAAACCCTGCCCAAGTCCACCAGAAGCTTCTCTGACAACCCACCTCACTAATATTTCCCTGTCTCTCAATGTCTATTGCACATACTTTAAGAAGGACAATAACCGAAAGTTTATTTAACATAAGTTTATTTAATGGCAATTTGATTTAATAAATTTATGCTTTGATAGTGAAATTATCTGGCTTCTTGAAAATGAAATGTTTGTATGGCCAAGAGTACAGATTTGGTATCTAAGAGAACTAACTGGCTCTTTTGTGAAATTGAGGAAATTACTTAAGCTCTCTGAGCCTTAGTTTTTTTTTATTTTATAAAATGGAGAAAGGTGGAAATATCTCATAGTACTGATAGGAGAATGAGCTGAACAATTGCACTGTGGAAATAAAAATAGCTATTACTAAACTGTATGCTAGGCAGTATTAAAAATGTATACATATATTAATTTATTGAATCCTCACAATAACCATACAAAGTATATTATTGTTGTCTCTATAGGTAAGAAATTTTAGGCAAAGGGATTAATAACTTATCCAAGGTCATACAGCAGATAGTGAGAGTCTTGTTATAAGAATAGCATTATACCACCCTGCCTCTCAATAGTTGTAATAAAAGTTAATTTGCTGAGTTACTTAGTAGACTGAAGGAGACACTTAAAAGCAGCTGAGGTCAAGCACACTGTTGTTAAACACTTCATTAATAAAAGGTTGGAGAGCTACAAAGAGAAAGAAATTGTCCCAGATTGTGGTTGACAGAGGAAATTTATGAGTATACATATTGTGAAAGTTTAAAGTCAAGCTGAGAAGAGATGATTTTTTTTTAAGACAGATTCTCCCTGTCACCTAGGCTAGAGTGCAGTGGTGCCATCATGGCTCACTGCAACATCAAGCTCCCGGGCTCAAGTGATCCTTCTGCCTTGGACTCCCAAAGTACTGAGAAGAGATTTTTAAAGTACAGTTATGTCAACAAAAAGGGTCAAACTCTGTATAGTATTTGAAGAGATTTATTCTGAGCCAAATATGACAACTATGGCCTTTGATACAGCTCTAAGAGATCCTGAGAACATGTGCCCAAGATGGTCAGGCTACAGCTTGGTTTTATACATTTTATGGAGACATAAGATACCAATCAATACATTTAAGGTGTACATTGGTTCAGTCCAAAACAGTGCAACAACTCAAAGAGAGTGGGGATGGGCTTTCAGGTCATAGGTGGATTCAGAGTTTTTCTGATTGGCATCGGTTGAAAGAGTTTGTCTAAAGACCTGGAATGAACAGAAGGGAGTGCCTGGGTTAAGATAAGAGGCTGTGGAGACCAAGGAAGGTTCTTATTATGCAGGCGAAGCCTCCAGGTGGCAGGCTTCACAGCAAGTAATAGATTGTAAATGTTTCTTATCAGACTTTAAAAGGTGCCAGACTCTTAGTTAATTCTCTCTTGGATCACAAAAAAGACCTAGAAAGGGAATGGGATTCTTCTACAGAATGTAGATTTTCCCCACAAGAGAAAGCTTTGCATGGCTATTTCAAATTATGTCAAATAAATATATTTTGGGTTAAATGCTTTAATTTCTTTTAGGGCCTGCTATCTGTCATGTTGGTATTTTATTACTCCAAATAGTCTGCTTTGTCAGTCTTCTTTTGTAATGTTAATGCTGATTAGCTGTTCCTGAATTCTAAGGAGAGGAGAAGGGTTTAATGAAGCATGTCCAACCACCCATTCCCATCATGGCCTGAATTCATGTTTCAGGTTTAGTTTAGAATGTGCTTGGCTTGAAGGAGAGGTTCATTCAGTTGGTTGGGGGGCTTAGAATTTTAATTTTGGTTTACATTAATGATGTCACTGTGTCTAATAAATAATAATCAGAAATTGAGAGTGATCTGGGACACATAGGATGAAAGTCCTGAACTCCCGCATTTTTGTTAGCAGTGGCGAATCCATTGCTTCTGCAGCAACCTCAATTCTTGCCTTCTCAGAAGAAAGAATTCAACTGATAGGCAGAGGCAGAAGGAGGGACCAAGGCAAGTTTTAGAGCAGGAGTCAAAGTTCATTGAAAAGCTTCAGAGTGGCAATGAAAGGAAGTAAAGCACACTTGGAGGATGACCAAGTGGGCAACTTGAGAGATCAAGAGTATGGTTTGATCTTTTGAGTTGGGGTTTTATACGCTGGCATACTTTCAGGGTCTTTCATCTCTTCTCCCATGATTCTTTTCTCGGGGTGGGCTGTTCATATGTGCAGTGGCCTGCTAGCATTTGGGAGGGTAGCATGTGCTGCATGTGCACATGCTTGCTTGGGGCATTCTTCCCTTACCAGTCCAATGTCCCTAGAAGGTCATATGCCAGTTAAACTGCCATTTTGCCTCTGAATGTGCATGTTTGAACCCACTTTCCTAGCTCCTAACATCTCGTCAGGAAGCTGCTGATCACCACTTTTAGGTTTTTTCTGTCTTTGGGAAGCTGCCTTTCCCTGGCACTGGTGAAAGGGCCTTGTTGTCTAAAGTAACAACTGAGGTTCATTGTTTCACAGCCACAGAAAACAAGGATGTGGACACACAAAGAGTGACACACAAAGAGTTGAGAGTGGAAGTTTAATAGGTGACAGAAGGAGAATAGCTCTCTGCTGCAGAAGGGGGTTCCAGAAAAGTGTGTTGCTAGATCTGTGGTGAAATGCAGGGGGTTTTATAGATGAGCTGGTAAGGAGGAGGCAGTGTCTGATTTACCTAGGGTGCAAAAAACTGGTTAGATCAGGTGTGCCATTTGCATAGGGCATGAATTTTTGGTTGCCCCATTCTAATCTTTTATCATGCAGGTGGGTCCTCTGCCTGAGCTATGCCATGTTGCCCAATTCTTTGTTCCTGTATATGTAGTAACAAAGAAAGGGATGACGGAGCATCTATATTGGACATGGCCTGGCCCCCAGTAGCCCTTTTCTATTAACATAGCTGCGAGCATTCTCCCTTGCAAGCTTGCAGCTTGCTTATATATATTTTCAGCTTGATTTTTCAGTCTGCTCTTTATTAGGAGAGAAATAATTTCTTGGGCTGCTTTTTGTTAGAAGGGAAGCTTTGCCAAAAACTCTTTGCCCTATCTGCCTAAACAATTTCTTTCTACTTCCTATGTCACTGACCAATTATTATTTTAGAGAGCAGTTAACAACCACCTGACCATCACCTGATGGCCACCTGACATTTCTAGTAGTGGGAGTTGTGGCTAGGGAGGAGGTCTCTCCCTGCCCTGCTTGTGTCTAACTAGCTACCTACTATAACACTTTCATTCATGTTATTTGATTGATTTTCAAATTTGTGGAGGAAGTGTAGCCAGGGGGAGGGAGTGGAGCATCCCAAAGACACTCCCAGTTTCCTGATCTGATGTGCTCAGGTCCTTGACCTCTCTTACCCCAGGAATGGGGAAGGGTCCCTGGAGGCACGGTGAGCTTATCTTTCGAATAAATATTGTGGATCCAAAGAGTTTAGCAGAGAAGCGATTTAATAGGCAGAAAGAGAGAGAGAGAGAGAGAAGGAGAGAAGGAGAGAGCTTCCACGCTGCCATTGGAGGGGATCCATAGGAGGAATCCATATAGGTAAGGAGCATGGGGGTTTTAACCCTGAAGTTATTCCCGCCACATTTATGTTCTTGTCCAGTGAGAGGAGTTTTTTCAGACTTCCACTGGAGTGATTGATCTTTGACTCTGATACCGGATTGGCTGCTTGGCCTTCAACAGAGTCCCCTCCTCCCAGAGCTGTTCACAGGCTTTTTGAACAAAGAACCTCACCTGAATTTTTCTACCTAGCCTGCATGTGTGAAAATTAGACAAAGAACTCTAGGTTCCCAGATGGGGGTGTGAATGGAGGTGTGGCGCTAGGAAACTCTTGCCTTTGAAACCACGCCTCTTGTGGACCCACACAGTCCCTCAGTCCCTGCTCTGAACAGGAAAGTCCAACTGCTGTTGGGACATGGGCTTCGATCACTCTTTAACTACTTCCTGCTGAACTGGGGCATAGAAGGGGCCCTGCATTGAGGTTTCCTCCAGACGGGAGCCTTCCAGGGGTGCAGGTTGATCCAGAGGCCCACGATAGAACTCACAAGTCAAGGACACCTGCGGTTCATTTGCAGGACCATTTGTTGCCTTATGGCCTCAATTCTAGAAGGAACAAATTTGACAAGAAGTTTCAGGATGAGAGGCCCGAAGGCCAGCAATAATAGAATGGTTATAAATGGGCCTAGCAGAGTGTAGAGCCAGGACAACCAGTTGTTAAACAGGCTCTGCGATCCTGTTTCTTGAAGTTCTTTAGCCTCACCTTTGATGGATCCCTGAGTTCCTTAACTTTAAGATACTACCTAATTGGTTTACAGAGTAGCAGAATTTTTCTCCTACAAAGAGACAGGTTGCTCCTTTCTCTGCTATTAGCAGATCCAGGGCCCTTCTATTTTGAAGAGACATGGCAGCTAAAGAGTTAAGCTGCTTTTGCGGAGGGAATTAGCAACCTTTTCCATGTTATTATTTAACTCCTGAGATAGCGTATAGTAAAACTGAATAGAGGTAGTAACCCTTCTAATGCTAGTACCAAGTGCTCCTATTATTCTGGCTCCTCATCTCCATGAAAGGAATAATTGGGGTTCGAGTATAACATGGCCTTGGCAAGAGAAGACTCTGCACCTGAAAGTCTGTGTAGATCATTATGGGGGACACTAGGAAGGAGAGGAGGAGAGCTATTAGGCCAATCCGTAGGGGCAACCGCCTACAGTCCAGTTGCAGATGGTAAACTTAAGAGTGATAGTCCTATTAATGCCAGGATGTAAGTTAGAGTCATGAGTAGTTAGTTTCCTGGAGATCTCATCGGAAGAGCAAACAGAGCCTTTAACGGCTCACAGGTGTATGAAGGGTCGTCTCCTGGAGCTTCAGGCTGTGGAGTGGAGGGCCTACGATTTTCTTTAGGAGGTGTCCAAGGCTTCAGCCGAGCGTGATGAATCCACGAGTCAATTCCCACCACCTTAACTGCACCTAGACAGAATAACCAAAAATGGTCCTTCCCAAGGTGGGCCTAGAGAGGGAGAGTCTGAGGGGAGAGACTTAATAAGCACCAAGTCTCCAGGGCAGAACAACTCTTTTCCTTTTTCCCTTCAGGTAAGGTCCTAAGAGCCTCTTGGTAGTTAGCCGAGGAGTTTATATCTTTTATTAGATCTGCTGTTTCCTTGTCTAATACAAGATCATTAGTAAGAAAGGGCCATCCATAAAGCATCTTATAGGCGCTGAGTCCTATTTTCTGAGGAGAGTTTTGAGCCCTTAAGAGTGCTATTGATAATAGAGAAGGCCATGGGAGGTGGGTTTCCTGTGCCACTTTCTTCAGGTGTCTGTTAAGAATTTTGTTCATTTTCTCCACTTTCCCTGAGGCCTGAGGCTTCCAGGCACAGTGGAGATGATACTGTATTCCTTACGCCTTGGAAATTCCTTAGGCCACTGCAGCTTTGAAGACAGGGCCATTAATGCTTTGAAGACAGCAAGGGAGTCCAAATCTAGGAATTATTTCGTTAATTAGGACTTGTATTACCTCTTGGGCTTTTTCTGTTTTACAGGAGAAAGCCTCAACCAAATTTGTGTAGGTATCTACACATACTAGCAGATATCCCCGAGACTTAGGCATATGGGTAAAGTCCATTTGCCAGTCCTGGGGAACAGGAGGAGCTTTGCAATGTGCCAAAGGATTATTTTTCTGGCATATTTCACATCCTTTGACTATTTGCTGGACAGCCTTGAAGAGACCTTTTTCTGTAAATATAGATTTGGCCATCCAATGTGTATTCTCTATACCCATACGGAAGGTTTAATTTAGGGTTTTAAGTACTTTCCACCAGCTGGCAGCATGGAGGAGCACTTTTTTTTTTACAGGCCACTGTAAACCACTGTGCCTCTCCTGGTATTTGAGAGAGCTACATGTATGAGTTGCGTACAGCTAGGTACAAAGGGATCACAGCTTCATTAATAAGCCTGAGATCTTGCACCAGCCTGCATTGTCCATTAGGTTTCTGTACTCCTAAAATTGGAATATTACAAGGGCTGTTACAGGACTTTACTAGACCTTGAGCTTTTAAGTTTCTTACAATAGCCCGTATCCCCTTTTTGGCTTCCGGTCTTAGGGGTTACTGTCTTTGGTAAGGAAAAGAGATGGGATCCTTTAGCCTCTTTCAAATTGGGCATGCATTCTCTGCTTTCGCAAATTGTCTCTCCATTGCCCAAACCTCAGGATTAATCCCTTCTTTAAATAATGGGCAGCAGAGATAAATTTCCTCCCTAACTATGTTCATATAGATAATGGCTCCTGCTCTGGCTAACAGGTCCCACCCTAGTAAGGGAGTGGGACTTTCTGGCGTGATGAGGAAGGTATGGGAGAAGAGCATATCTCCCCAGTTACAGCTTAGGAGCTGGGAGAAATAGTGGGAGACTGCTTGTCCTAGGGCTCCTCGGACAGCTACAGATTTGGAGGACAACCATCCAGGACAGGAAAGCAAAACTGAGAAGGCCACGCCAGTGTCCAGGAGGAGACTGACCTCCTGGCCCTCTATGGTCAGCTTTACCCGGGGCTCAGTGAAGGTGATGGCTTGTGTTGGCACTTGCCCTGGGCGCCCTCAGTCCTGCTGTTGGGTCATCTATTTAGCCAATTCAGGCCCTGGGAACCTTTGTCCCTGGGGACAGTGTGCCTTCCAGTGATCCCTTTTGCACAGTGGGCATGGACGAGGAGGTGGTCCGTTCCTATGGGGACAATTTCTCTTAACGTGTCCTGGTAGGCTGCAGTGGCAGCAAGCTCTGTCAGAGTGCCAGCTAACCCAAGCCTTTCTCTCTTCCAAGCCCCTTGGGTCTGCTTGCCTGAAGGCCATGACTAGGGCTGTGGCCTTTCTCTGGTCCCTCCTGTTCATTTCAGCCTGTTCCTCCTGATCTTATTATAGAACACTGAGGTTGCTAGATTTAGTAATGATTCTAGACTTTGTTCTAGCCCCAGGGCCAGCTTCTGGAGCTTACTCCTAATGTCTGCTGCTGATTGCATAGTAAATTTTTCTTTTATTATTAGCTTGACCCTTGATGGAGTCTCATGACAGGGGAGTATACTTTCTTAAGGCCTCCTGTAGCCGCTCAAGAAAGGCTGTTGGGTTTTCTTCCTTTCCCTGATTTATGGTGGATAATATTGCATAGTTCATGGACTTTTTTCAAGTTAGCCTTAATCCCTCAAGTATGCAAGTTAATAGGTGCCTATGCCTCCAGTACCCCTGTTCTGAGTCAGGATCCCAGTGAGGGTCCATGCTAGGGACTGCTTGTCTGCCTGTAGGAAGTCTCTCCTTCTCCTCTGGCATCATTTGGTCATGTACTTGACTAAGGTACCAGCTGTCCCCAAACTCTTGAGCCGCTTTTAGAGCAGCCTCTCTCTCATTGCTGGTGAGGGTCTGACTAATCAATAACATGATACCTTTCCAATCTAATTCAACGGACTGACCCAGGCCCTGCAGAACATCTATGTACTTGTCCAGGTCATCTGAAAATTTTCCTAAGTCCGCCTTGATTTGCTCTAAGTCAGAAAGTGAAAAGTGGTATGCA
>PVKP010036100.1:0-22733 GCA_004027715.1 Plecturocebus donacophilus | reverse complement strand
ACCACCAGGCCTGCTTTACAAGAGCTTCTGAAAGAAGCACTACACATAGACGGGAACAACCAGTATCAGCCATTCCAAAAACATACCAAAAGGTAAAGAGCATCACCATAATGAAGAATCTACATCAACTAATGGGCAAAACAGCCAGCTAGCATTACCAGAAGCTGCAATTTTTGTCTCTGATAAAACAGACTTTAAACAACAAAGACCATAAGAAACAAAGAGGGACATTACATGGTGGTGAAAGGATAAATGCAACAAGAAGAGCTAACGATCCTAAATATATACGCACCCATTACAGGAGCACCCAGATACACAGGGCAAGTTCTTAGTGACTTACAAAGAGACTTAGACTCCCACACAATAATAGTGGGAGACTTTAACATTACACTGTCAATATTAGACAGATCAACGAGATAGAAAATCAACAAGGATATCCAGGACTTGAACTCAGTTCAGACCTGGAACAAGTACACTTAACAAATATTTACAGAAATCTCCTCCCCAAATCCACAAAACATACATTTTTCTCAGTATCACATTATACCTATTTTAAAAGTGACCACATAATTGGAAGTAAATCACTCCTCAGCAATTGCATAGCATTTCACAGGTTTAAATAAAATATTAGTTGGCTGCTTATTTGTTATTTTCATCTCCTATTCCTTCCTGTCTCCATTGTTAAGCACAATTATTGGCATAAAAGAGGTTTTTAATACCCATTTTTAGACTGCATTCTAGCCTGGGCAATAAAACAAGAATCCCATTCTCTCTCCCTCTTTCTCTTCCTCTTTCTTTCTCTCATTCATTCTTTTTTTTCTTTCTTTTGCTCTTTCTCCTTTTTTCTTTCTTAAAAAAAAAATGCCAATAACCCTGGTGCCAAACTAGTGCCCAAACCGTAGACTAGCAGCAGACAATGAAAGGAGTGGAGGGAAGTAGAAGGTCCCCAACTTTGTTCAGACTGAAGGGGGATCAAACCCCAGTCTTGGGCAAGTTACTTAAAGGTTCTGAGGCTTGGCTTTTTTGTCTGTAAAATGGGAATAAAATAACCCTACCTGACAAGTTTAGAAGTGAGGTCTGCACAGCACCCAGTACATGGGATGGGGTCAAACCTGAGAGCTATCATTTGGTGACTCACGGCTGCACTGAGTGCAGTCCACCAAGACAAAAACAAAGTCCTAAATAATACTCGGGGCTGCCTGGTGACAGGCTGCAGTGCCCATTTCCCTAAACCTTTCATTTTAATATGACATCATGTCAGAGGCGGCTGTAATCTCTGCTATTTGGTTTCTGCTCCCTTTGGAGCCAGCACACCACCAGCATCCCCTGAATTTACCCAGCAGCAGTGTTCTTGGGGTACCCTGAGCCCTGAGCCAGGAGGCACAACTGGAAAGGGAGCAGGTGCCTAGAAGCCCAGAGGGTGCACGGCAATCTTATCTGTATCTAACTAGCAGCCTTTTACCCTTTCTAGGCCTCAGTCTTCTCATCTGTGAAACCAGATGTCCTAAGGGTCTCTCTACCCTGATAGTCAATGATCCCATCTCTTGGGCATCAGCCCCACTTCCTTGCCTCCTATCTTTTTGCCCTCACAGTTGCCCAGCCCTCAATTTTAGCACAGGCACCACGTCTGACTTTTTTTTTTATTTGTCTGAATATCAACTTACAGAAGCTAAACTGACAGCATTTGATAGGGTCAGGAGGTCAGGTCAACAATAACACCGCTTCTGTCCCATGCCATGCCCGCCACTGCCCGCAGCCTTCCAGGAGCACAGGAGGGGACAGCAGGCTCTTCGGGGAGAGTCAGGCATGGGACCTGGATGCTGCAGAGAGGTAGCTCTCATATGTTAGTGGGTTTCAGAATCCTCCAGAAGGCCTCCTTAAAACGGATGGTGGAGGCCTGGCGCAGTGGCTCAGACCCGTAATCCAAAAACTTTGGGAGGCCGAGGTGGGCAGATAACCTGAGGTCAGGAGTTCAAGACCAGCCTGGTCAACAAGATGAAACTCCATCTCTACTAAAAACAAAAATTAGCTGGGTGTGGTTGCATGTACCTGTGGTCCCAGTTATTCGGAAGGCTGAGGCAGGAGAATCACTTGAACCTGGGAGGCAAAGGTTGTGGTGAGCCAAGATCATGCCACTGCCCTCCAATCTGGGAGACAGAGCAAAACTCCATCTCAAAAAGATAAAAAATAAAAAAAGATGGTGGACCCCACCTGCAGAGTTTCTGATTCACTGGGTCTGGGGTGGTTTAGGGACCACACTTTGAGAATCATTATTTGAGACAGGATTTTAAACCCTACCCTGTTACCTTCCAGAGCTTATCGCCTCCACCTTCCCTCCGCAATGCACTCCAGCAGGCCCCCTCCCTCTTCTCCAAACATACCAGGCACATTCCTACTTCAGTGCCTTTGCACATGCTGCCCCTGCTGCTTAGGAAGTCCTTCTCCAGCTATCTGTAGAGCTCACTCCCTAACCTCTTTGAAGGTCTACCAAAATGTCACTTTCTCACGCCGCACCAGCAAAAATCACAATCTCTTAACACATATATCCTCATTCCCTGGTTTATTTTTCTCTATAGCACTTATCCCACCTGACAGGCTATATATTTTTTATTACAGATGGCATTTATTTGTGTCTCTCCCCCCTGACCATTAGAATGTGGATTCCATTGAGGGCAGAAGATTTTGTCTGTGCTATTTATTGCTGGACCCCAGAATACTGTCTGGTTCATTGTAGGCAATTTAATATTTGCAGGAGAAAGAGAAGAATAGAGGGAAAAAGGAGAGGGAAGGAAGGAAGGAAAGTAGGAGGAAGGTAGCAAGGAAAGAAGGAATTTTGCAGACATGTAATTTTTTTAATAGTTGTAAGGGATCAACAACATGGGTGCTGTGTTATTTTACCAAATAAGGGCTTTAAAAGCCCAGAAATACCAGCTACCATCTCCCATTCAATTAGAGCCTCACAGGGCAGACCAGAGGCTGCTGAGCACATGGTGGCCTGAGTGAACGGTACCCCTGGAGTTGGGTGCTATGCAGCCCACGTGGTGCCATGCACCCTCGGAGCACCATCATTTCATTAAAGAAAGCATATGTTAGCCCCAGTAAAATATAGCAGAGTAACAGAGCAGGGTCAGTAAATAGATTTCACTTATTTTTATTTTTTAATGTTTAATTTTTTCAGAGGTAGAATCTTGCTCTGTTGCCCAGGCTAGAGTACAGTGGCATGATCATTGCTCACAGCAGCCTCAAACTCCAAAGTTCAAGCCATCCTCCCACCCCAGCCTCCAGAGTAGCTGAGACTACAGATGCATGCTACCGCAAGCAGCTAATTTTTTTTAATGTTTTGTAGAGATGGGGGGTCTCCCTATGTTGCTCAGGCTGGTCTCGAACTCCAAGCCTCAAGCCATCCTCCTGTCTTGGCCTTCTGAGTCTCTGAGATGACAGATTTCACTTTAAATGCTAGCTCTGAAAGCCTGGGGCATTGGGTGGAGAAGGATGCTGAGGCCATTTCTGGGATGCCCACGATGGAGCAGTCAGTGGAAGTGGGAGCACAAGTGTGCTGCACACTTACTATTCTTGCAAAATATGCCCCATAACTGCTGGACTAACAGATGAGTGGCATTTGCCTCCTGAATGTGTCCATAATATGCTGGCTGTCTAAGAGAACAAGTACAGTGACATTTCAAGACATTACCCAATACACAAGCAACTTCCCAAGCTGTAATTCAACAAGATTCCTCAGGGTCCTCTAAGCTCCTTGAGGGCAGAAAATTATCTTTGTATTCTCCTGAAGGCTGAGTTCAGATCTCTGCATACAGCTAGCCTTCAATCAGTATGTGTTGAGCTGATTTGTTTTTCCTTTTTAAACTCAGAAGTCAAGTTCCAGCTTCAGTGGCTATGTCCAGAAGGTCTGATTCTGAAGGACAAGAGAATTCAGTGGTATAAGCCCAGTGCTTGGCATGTAGCAGGTTCTCAGTAAACTTTGGCTGATGGGATCACTGACAGATCTTCTGACTCATGTAAATACCACAGCTCTGTGGCCTTGACTGTTGCTCAGTCTGTGCTGCTGCATTTGCTTCTAAAGGAGGTGGTGCAGAATTTGTCTGGAGTATTGCCAGGATTTGTGAGAAAGCTGGAGAAGAAGAAAAATAGCAAGTGGCAGTCCAGGTGGAACCCTTTTAGCTAAAGAAACAGCCTGATGAGGGTTGATGTTTTCCATCATGGATCAAAGTGATTCTAAGCGCTATATTAAGATATCTGCGTTCACAGTCCCACAAATCAAGAGCTTGAGACACCTGGAAGGGTTTCACACAGAGAACAGCAGGCTCCCAACCTCTCCACAGTGGTCATGGCATCATAGCTCCTAAGTACTCTGCTCCGGAGGTGCTGGGTCCCAGCCCCCAGCCAGCCTCCCCATCTTATCAAAGAGGATTCCTTCCCATCTTCTGCATAAGGAAGGAGAAGTACCACTCATTCTTCACCTTCCCCTTGATAACTCCATTCACTCTGTCATCAATTCATCCATCATTTACCAAGTGCCCATAATGGATCTGTTATGATATCAGGTGCTCAGGATACTAAGATGAATAAAACACAGACACAGCCCATCTGTGACAGACCCATAAGCAAATCCCCGTATACCATGCCATTTCCTACCCCCAAGTATGGACCACCTAGTGTTGTTGGGCAAAGCTGCTCTTGGGTGGTATATGGATGAACATTTTTTTTGTGAGTTATGTGTTTATTTGAATGTGTCTTACCAAAAAAATAAAACTAGTGCATCAAACCCTCTGTGTTACATGCTTTTTAAAATGGGGTATTTTTCATTGAACAAGAAATATTAATTTGAAGATAATTTTAATAAAAAACATTAGCTAAATAACAGCACAGGAGGTAGAACCAACTCATGAAGGTGTTACACAAATAACTGAGGTTTAGGACACACTGGTAATAGATGAAGGCACAGACGGTGGGTTCGAAGTTACACTGGTTAAATAATTTTTTTAAAGTGGCACTGCCGATATTCAAAAGCAATGTAGTTCAACAGGGCTGCTGCATACCAGCAGTATAACTAAACAAATTATTTAACCACCTGTGACCTTGATTTCTTCTTGCATAAAGTTATTATGTCTATTTCATGGGTTCTGATGTATATAATAAATCTGGTAGGTGCAATTTCATTATTATTTTATAGCATTACATCATATTCTCCCTGGGCCTGTAATAGAAAAGTGGAAAACTGCAGCATTCAAGGGTGGGAGGGTGGGGGATGAGGGTGGCAGTGGTCAAAGCCCCAAGCTGCAAGCCTGCCATGAAAAGATGAAAAGAGATAAGGGAACAAGAAAATGGCTTTGTTTAATCTGCCCAAGAAGCTTCTGGGGCTCCCTGATGAGACAGGAGACAGCTGGACAGTGAAGGCTCAGGGCTCCCAGGCACCAGCTGTTCCACGTGGTCCAGTCCCCACCTGCCTCACTGGGCTGGAGCCCACACACACACCGCTTCCCAAGAATGGCATGTCAGAGCCACGATGCAGAGAAATTCTAATCCCAAGTGGGTCTCCACCCCAGGGAACTCCAGCTCATAGACAGTGGGCCCAGCTCTGCAGCTCAGAGGGGGCTGCAAGAGGAACAGGCAGGGTCTCTTGCAGGGTCGGTGGCCTGGAGAGGCATGGGAAAGATCTCTCAAACTATAAAATAAGTCCCTGGCAAGGGGAGAGGACTTGGCCCCTGATTCATTTGGCTGTGGGACCCCCCAAACTTTACTGGCCATAAGAGCAGGCACTGCTGGGGTGGTACATGTATGCAGTGGAATGCTACTCAACAACAAAAAATAATGTGATCACTGGATGAATCTCAAGTATGCAATGCTATAGAGAGGAGGGCAGAGTCGAAAAGCTACATAATGTATGATTACAGCCATCATATTCCTCACAAGCTAAACTACAGGGCCAGGGAATAAACCAGTGAATTGCCAGGGTTAAGGGTATGTACAGAGAGACTCCACTGAGACACCACTTCACACCCACTAGGATGGCTATAATAAAAAATGCAGATAATAACAAGTGTTTGGCAAGCATGTGGAGAAGTTGGAACTCTCATAAGCTGCTCATAGTATTGTAAAAGGTGCAACCACTTTGGAAAAGTTGCAGTTTCTCAGAAAGTTACACACAGAGTGACCATACGACCCAGCAATTCCATATGAAAACACATGTCCACACAAAAGCTTGTACATGAATGAACACAGCAATGTATAACAGCCAAAAAGCAGAAACAACCCAAATGTCCAGCAATTGATGGATAAACAAAATGTGGTATATCCATGCAATGGAATATTATTTAGCAATAAAAAAGGAATAAAGTACTGATATCTGCTAGAAGTGGATGAATTTTGAAAACATTGTAATCAGTGAAAGAAGCCAGACACAAGAGACCAGATATTGTATGATTCCACTTCTGTGAAATGTCCAGAATAGATAAATCCATAGAGACAAAAAGTAGATTCGTGGCTGCCAGGGGTAGGGCAGGGAAGAAGACAGACAAAGGGAATTGGGGGAGTGTGACTGCTAAAGATTATAGGGGTTTCTTTTGGGGGACCAATCAAAGTGTCCTAAGGTGGAGTGTGGTGATGGTTATACAACTCTCTGAACATACCAGAAAACCATTGATTTGTATACCTTAAATAGGTGAACTGTATGGTATGTGAATTATATCTCAAAAAAGCTATATATATAAAAACTAAGAGATAAAAAGAGTATAAGAGAGCTCGGCTCTCAAAGAGGTAGGAGACAGAATTGGGGGGAAGGTTCTGCAACTATTCTGTATCGTATTTGTAGTATTGGTTCCGTGGCTCTATTACTTGTCAAAACTCAGAACTGTACAACGAAGATACAAAAAAAAAAAAAAAAAAAAAAAAAAAAAAACCTGGCCTGTCCTAAACATTATTAAAAATGGCTACACTCTACTGGTCTGCTAGAGCAGTGGTCCCCAGCCTCTCTGGCACCAGGGACTGGTTCTATAGAAGACAGTGTTTCCATGGATGAGGGGAGGTAGGGGAGGGAATGGTTTCAGGATGAAACTGTTCCACCTCAGATCATCAGGCATTAGATTCTCATAAGAATGCACACCACAGACCCCTTATATACACAGTTCAGAATAGGGTGCATGATCCTATGAGAATCTAATACTGCCACTGATCTGACAGTAGGCAGAGCTCGGGCAGTAATGCTGGCTTGCCCACTGCTCACCTCCTGCTGTGCGGCCCAATTTGAATAGGCCATGGACCCCTATTGATCCACAGCCAGTGAGGAAAGTCACAGCTAGGAAAGTTTTCAAAGTCAGAATTTGAATCCAGTTCTGTCTGATCCCAGATCGCATGTCAGTATCCTCTGTGCTCTGTCTTCCTACACAGCTGATAATCTGAAACATTCCTTGAGCATCTCTCAGGTAGTCTTTGATGATTAACTGTCCATGTATTACCCCCCACTAGTGAGTTCCTTGAGGTCCCAGACGGTGTCATACAGTTCTATATCTCCCCCTACCACGCTAGGCTCAGAGCCAGACACTTACACGTTTGAGCATCAGGGTATCATGAAAGAGAGGCAGGGAGAATGCTGTTCAGAAACTGAAGAGCAATCTACCATGACCTGGATGCCAAGGTCTCCTGACTCTTGGCCTTGAGTGTGACCACTAAGCTACAGGACCATCACCTGATGGGTCTCTTGCAGTTGAATCAAGAGTCTGAGCCAGAGTTAGAGAGCTGGCAACCAAACCTAACTCTGGCTTTCCTGGAAGCCCAGGGGCAAAACACTTACCGTCTTCACTGTTTTCTTCCTCCATTTACAATTTCTGCTTCTGAAAGAACTTTCTCACCTCACCCATTCACAGGAAGTAATGAGATCCAGGTGGTTCATACAGGCCACTCACCATCCTCAGTACTCAGATCCACTCATTGTCTCCAACCCCACTTCCTCCCCCGGTCCCCACCATCTCTTCTTTGCACACAGCCCCCACTCTGTATCCCCTCCTATTCCTTCCTCCAGCAAACCCAGCAGCCAGAGAAAAGCCTGAAAAACACAGATATGATCACATCATTCTCCTGATATCAAGAATAGCACCAGCTCTTAAGTCTCCCAGATAAGAATTTTAAAAGGCACCCTCCTCCAGGTAGCCCCAGGCCCTGCACTGGGGCCCACGGCTTGGTATGTGGAAGGGCCCCCTTAGTAGGATACTTTTGTGCAGGACACAATCTGGCTAACAGCTAGCACAGCCATGACCTTTGATGACTGCCCACTGCCCTGAGAGCAAACATCAATTTCCTCCCAGGGATCTCTGAGATCTTACACAATGTGGTTCCTGTCTATTTCTGCATCCTCTTTTCCCTCCAGACTATTTCCTTCCCACTGTACTCTAGCCTCCATCCAGACAGTTGGCACAGTGCTCAATTCTCCAAGTGCTCCGTGTGTTCCCTCGCTTTGCACAAACTGTTCCCTTTAAGTCTGGACAACTCCTGCACATCATTTGGCACTTACCTTGGATGTCCCTCCCTTCACCAGAGCCTCGCCTTACCCCACAAAGCCCTAGATGTGGTACCCACAGCACCCTGTATCTGCCCTCCTAACAGCCCTGTTCACCCAGTGTCAACACAACCTGTTTACTTAGCCATCTCTCCCTTAGACTCCAAGCTCTGCAAGGGCAGGAACTGTCTGCTTGGTCACCAAAAACTGGGGCAGATACTTGGCAAAACATAGGTATTTATTAAGTGAATTAATCAGTTAATAAAGGAATGAGTGAGTAAAACAGAATGTCATGCCATTGGTAGGATACAAAGAAATTCATATCAGTTAAAGACACCTCCTAGCTCAGCCTGATTCATCATTTTCTGAGGAAAATGACGCCTTAGAGAAGTTCCATGATTTTCCTCAGGTCACACACAAACAGATATGAATTGGGAGAGGGCGTGTCTTAGTCTGTTTTGTGTTACTCTAACAGAGTATCTGAGACTGTGTCATTTATAATGAAAAGAAATTTACTTGGCTCATTTTTCGAGAGGCTGGGAAGTCCAAGATCAAGGGGCTGCATCTGGCGAGGGCCCTCTTGCTACATTACAACATTGGGAGAGACAGTGCAAGAGAGGGAAGGGGCCAAACTCAACCTTTTATCAGGAAATCACTCCCAAGATAACAGCATTAATCCATTCATGAGAGCAGAGTCCTTGTGATCTAATCATCTCTTAAAGGTCCCACCTGTCAACACTGGTGCACTGGGGATTAAGTTTCTACCACATGAACCTTGGGGGATGCATTCGAACCATAGTAGGGCATTAGAAGTCAGGCCATTCCTCCATCCACCACAGCAGGCAGAAGGAGGAGAAATACCTGTAGCAAATGGGGGCACTCCCTCCAGAGAAAGTCTGATGGCAACATGCAGTGGAACACAATGGTAAGGTTCAAATGCTTTGCAATCAGAAGACCTGGGGCTACTCATTAGCCATGTGGCCTGGGCAAAAGACTCAAGCCCTCTGGGTCTACAACATGTAAAATGGCCACACAGATACCTATTGCATGAGGTGGGAATGAGGATCAAAACACCCTGAAAAGGTATGAAATGATCTGCACATGTACCCCCGAACCTAAAGTACAATAAAAAAAAAATAAAAATAAATTTTAAAAAAAGAAAGAAAAGCCCCTTGGCACAGTGCCCAGCACGAACTAGTCAACTGAAATTTGCTGCAAATCCTGTAATTGAATAAATACCTTTAATAACCTTGTAGGACCCCTTTCGTCCTCCCTTTCAGCCCCAGGCTCAGTTTCTTCCCCTTTTCCAATCTTATTAGCACAGGCCTTAGTGCTGACTCCTTCCCATCCATCATTGTGGCACAATGGAAAACTCAAACCTCACCAGGAAGTTGGTTTCTTGAGGTGGCTAAAAGCAACCAAGAGGACTCAGAACAGACTTTAGGCTTTCGGGGTTTTTAAAACAATCTTCTTCATCTAAAATATTCCCTTGCCATCTCTGGGACAGAAGAGAGACCCTTCAATAATGCTGATAGACCATGTTCAATACCAGCACACTCATTTACAAGAGATGACAAGAATGTGTCCGGCAGATGTCACCTTTTTAAAAATGTCCCCAGTCAGCTCCAGCATTTTGATGCTTGGCACTTTACCCAAAGAGATGCTTTGGGAATTTTTTAGCGTGAAGCCAGAGACGTCAATTGTGTGCCTCCTATTAGATCCCTGGGTGGCACACGGTAAATTTACCCATAAGGCCTCTGGGGAAGCAGAATAATGAATTCTTACCATTTTATCTGAGAAATGCACATTACATAAAGTCAGGGAACAATATGACTTTTCCCCCAAATTAGTTTCATTTTATTTTTAAATGGCTTACAGAAAATTAGAAATAATGAATTGCCTGTTTCCTATACAGCAAAGGTCACCCTTTGCCTTGAGAGGGAAGAAAACAGAGTTCATCCACCCAGATTACTCAATGAAAAAGCAAACTTGAACCATCTGCATTACTCAATGTGCTAGCATCTTGTGCTCACAGCATCAATCCCACAGTCACTGGGGGTATTTGACAAGTTCTACTAGAAATCAGCAAGGGTGGCTCTGGATTCTTCTCATGAGCTCAAATGGAGATGCCTATGTTTCCACAGCACTCTGTCTGTGTCTCTGCCATCAGTCAAATTGCCCTTCAATGTATGATTAGCCTGTGCTCCTCCAAGAAAGGCATTTTTTCTTAATTAATCCTTATCCCCGGATAGAGTTGCAGTTAACATATAGGAAGCACAGTTATAGTTGAATACCAGATAAACATGCAATATTTGGCACATACTAAAAAAAAAATCCTCATTTATCTGACATTCAAATTTAATTGCTGTCTTGTCTTTATTTGCTAAATCTGGCAATCCTATCTCCAAGACTTCTCATCAAATCCTCACAATGCTGAAAAATGACATTACACCCATTTTTTAGCTGAAGAAACAAAGACTTGGAGAGATTAAATAACCTGCTGAGGTACACAGCTAGTACATGGCAGAGCTGAATTTGAACCTCTACCTTTCCATCTGCATGCTCAATCCATGTTTGGAGAGTGAATGAATAAGTGAATGAACGAATGCAGAAGATGAGCAGCTGGAGAACCTGTTACGCACCTTACTCTAAGTCATCATTCCCCATCTGGAATCCTAGCACACTTCCTTATTAGTGAAATTGCTCACTGTGATGACACCGCCCCACATTCCTCCTCTTGGGAAAGGGCCAGTTTCCAGAGAACAATTATGTAGATGAGGCCAGGCTCTCCCTAAGTGAAAACAAATCTCCCAGTGCCAGGAACAGCAGGGGGTGAGGTGTCAGGACAGAACAGGCTACTCACCCTGAGAAGCCACCTCCCCAGAGCTCAAGGCATGGAGGCTAAACATCCACCACCTGCAGCTGCCCTCCTCTGTGGCTAAGACTGAGTAGAGGGCACTAAACTCTAACTGTGTGACCTCAGAAAGCCTTCAAGGTGACAAGGCAGGTTTACAGGTACAGAGAGAACCACAGTGCAAGATGGAAGCTAAGTGCCAAGATGGTTCAAATATGCTCATGCCCAAGGTCCTCTCACAGCTGTTCCCTTTGCCTGGAACTCTGCCCAGAGCCCCCATCACTGCTGCTCAAGTGTCACCTCCCAAGGGAGGCTTTCCCATGTGTCCTGTCTAAAATAGCATCCCTGGCTAAGCCCTACTTTATCACTTGGTACTACCTGAAATCACATTCCATATTTCAATGTTTATTGCTGGACTCCATCACAGAACACAGGACTATGAACAGGTCTCTCTTTTTTTTTTGAGACAGGATCTTACTCTGTCACCCAAGCTGGAGTGCAGGGGCATGATCAAGGCTCACTGCGGCCTCAACCTCTCAGGCTCAAGAAATCCTTCCACCTCAGCCTCCCAAGTAGTGGGGACTACAGGGGCACACTATCACGTTGGCATAATTTTTAAATTTTCTTTGTAGAGACAGGGTCTCACTATGTTGCCCAGACTGGTCTCAAACGCCTGGGCTCAAGTGCTCCTCTTATCCTCAGCCTGGGACTGGACCAGGCATGAACAGGCCTCTTTTGACTGCTTTTGTTTTCTTCACCATCACATCTTCAGCAACTAGAATACTGTCTGGCATATACATTAGGTGCTCAGGACATATTTACCGAATGAAAGATTGAATGGAAGTCTCTATTAAAAAAAATACGTGTGTGTGTGTGTGTGTGTGTGTAGATATGGGTATATACCTATATGTATTTGTGTATATTTCTATATACATATGTAGATACCCACATCCATACACACACACACACACACACACACACACACACACACATTAATATATATAAATAAAAGGAGTGAAGTATGGGGAGACTTTCTGGGTAAAGCCCTCATGAGAACCCCACCACCATGCCTTCCCACCTGCAGTTCTCTCTCCCTAAAGCACACAAACTATTCATCTTTCAAAACCCATCTTTCAACCTCTGGTTGCTTTTTCTCCTGAAGCCTTCTGTACCTTCTCCCCAGCCCAGCCCACTGGCGAACCTGTTCCTCCATCTCCAGGCTCCTCTTTCAGCTTGCTGGTGCTTCATTGTTGTGGTTACTACCCTGCATTATACTTCACTAAACTGCACATCTCGATGTCCTTTGTGGCCAACTTCATTTTTCCAAAGAGGTAAATAATTTATCCCTTTACACATGCTTTTTAGCTGGTTGACCATGTTACTCTCCCATCAAGGGATGGGATTCTCCCCACTCTCTTGAAAGTCAGCAGCCCTGTGACTGCCTTGGCCAATGATGAAAGTAACACTGTCAGTTTTGAATGTAGCCCTTAACGGACCTGGAAGTTTCTAACTCCTGACTCTTGGAAGCCAGCCACCATGTAAAAACAGCCATTACCCTGATACCTCCATGCTGTAAGAAGCCCAGGTCATGTGGACGGGCCTTAGAAGATGAGATGCAATATAGAAACATATCAAGGCACCAAGTGTATGAGTAAGAAGCCATCTTGGGAATGGGTCCTCCAGCCCCAGCCACCCCACCTGACACCACATGCATCACAGATGAACTGCCTGGCTGAGCCCTTCCCAGGTTCCTGATGCACACAATTAAATGGTTGCTTTAAGCCACGACTTTTTGGGGTAGTTGTTATGCAGCAATAGTTAACTGAAAGATCCTCAAAGGTAGGAACTCGCCCTATCTTATTTAACTTCATATCCCTTAGGCTAGAATAGTATGAAACTCATAGCTGGCTCAATAAAATTTGACTGAATGGAATTGGTTTGTATTGAATTAAATATTCTCTAAGTTAGGAGGACTGCTTCAGTAAATAAAGTAAACATGTGATTAGCTAAAGCTACTCCCTGGCCCATGTGAAAAATGGATGAGTAGCATTTATATGCAGATTGACGGAATAATATATGCTACTCTAAATGGAAGACTTTTACAGGGATGAAATAAAACTATGATTACTCCCAGTAAGTTTTAAGAATACTGGCAGTTATGACAGTCACTGTAAAAACATCGCATAAAAAAATACCCTAGTCTTATGCCTAGTACTAGGAAGTCCTGGCCTGTTTCTCCATTTGCTGCAGGACCGAGATGGAGATGTCATCCTTTGGCCTTCACTATTTACTCCCAAGCATTCAGAGACAGAGTCTGGCAAGCCAAGGTCTCTGTCTACAGTAAAAATTGTCTCCAATAAAATTGTACTTTTTATTGGCAAAAAATTAAGAGCAGACTCACTTTGAAGGTCTTCCTGTTAAGCGATGATACCTCTTAAAACGAAGAGAACTGGCTCGAGGTTGCCTTCTTCAGACCGTCACAGAGGGCAATTTCTTGGCCCTGGATGCTTCTCCTCCTAGACACCCCCTAAGTTCCCTCAATGGGGGGGCTTCCAGAAAGTATTCTCAGTTTAGCCACCATCCCAATCTAGACTATCCATCTTCCCCTACATCGTAAACTCAGAACCAAAAGGGACTTCAGGATCAGCTATTTCAGCAGCCCCCAATTGAATCCCTGATCAGGAGCATGGGGTTTTCACTACCAGACTCCTTTTGATGTGCAGGGCAGCTGGATGGGAATGAGCACAAACTGCTCTCAACAGCCCCAGGTGTGAGCCCTGATTGTGCTACTTAATGACAAAGAGACTATGGACAAATCCACGGACCTTCCTGGGTCTGCTTCCTCATTGGTGCAACAAGGCCAAAACAAGTTCATACCTCATGAGATCACCCTGAAAATTAAGTGAGATAATGTCTTGTAAAACGTTTAGAATCTAGTAACTGTTGAATGAAAAGAGCAGCCATCTCCTTACTTCCAGGTAGCTTCTCTAGCTCATCATTCATTTCTTCTATCCATGACTTCCTCTTAAGCTCCCTAGGCTTTGCCCCACCTCCCCACTTGCCAAGCCCCACTGTCAACACCTGCCCAAAGTCAGGTCAAATTTTGGGGAAAAATACAACTGCAATAGGCAATTTTGTGTGTGTGTGTCTCCCTAGGGTTCCTTGTTTTCCTTGGGGAATTCAGCCCCTCCTCCACTCTCTGTGTGGTCTGGGAGCAGCTGATCTAGCTCCAGCTCCAGGGTTGGGAGGTCCCATCTGGCCCAAGCCAGTCAGCATGGGCAGCCCCTGATGCCAATCCTGTCCCTGGGCTTCTCTTGTACATGAACCAATAATCCCTGCTTCTGCTTAAGTGAGTTTAGGCTGGATTTTTTTTTATCACTTGCAACTGAAAAGGATCTAAAGATACCAAGTCCATTTTATCCAAAGACAAAACAAGCCTCCTTCCAATTCTCTTTGCTGAGCAATTCCTATAAAACTCTCTCTTTCTAGAGAGCTCCAAAGCCAGAGAATGGAGCATCCACTTGCTTTATGAATAGCCTTGGAGATCCATTTTTCAGGCCCATCAAGGTGTCTACTTATTTGTAAAGAGTCTTCTGCCTTTATCACACTTTATTTTGCCCATCATTTCAACCCTGAAGTAGTCCATGATATTATACTTTATGTTCATCTCTGCACACTAAATCACCTGAAAAGAGAACACTTTCAGGTGAGTGAAAAGTGGCTCTCCTTCCAGGTAGAAAGAACCTCCTGAGCAACAGTAAAAGCAAGGTAGTGCCCAGCTTTGTATCTTGCAAACCTGGATGAAGGACTAGGCTGGAAAATGGTTGTCTTCCACTGGAAATAAACAAGGTCTGGCCATAAAGTTATGAGGCTGAGTGCTTTCTAATCCAAGGCTAATTTCTTTTAGAGCCCTTTTACCCACCAGGGTGATTTTAAAAGCAAATCAATCATTTTTAAAAACCAGAAGTCACTCTTATTAATCAAGGTGCTATATTAAAACCTACAGAAATATTAAATTAAACCTGTGTTAAAGCTCAAAGTTGCATGGACTCAAGAGTATGTTTATCATCATGCACTAGGGACAATGAATTTAATACAGAGGCTGTTCTGGCTCTACCTCTGCTTTAACAAATTTTTAACATGATCTGGAAAATGCCAAGACCATGTTTCAGTGGGAGGTGATGAGCTGGCCATGACAAGGGTGTCAGTCATCACGCCTCCATGAGGTCAATTATAGTTCAGTGATTTGAGGGGCCCAGGGTGATCACTTGTCTGGGAATGAGGTCTTAGAGAAACCGGACCTCCAATGTCCTGGGATTCACTGGCAAAAAACTGCAAAGCTGGGGCTGGAAATATCCATTGCCTTCTCTGACAGGAACTTACTCTGCCTGAAATACAATAGGTCCATTAACCAGCTACAGTAAGCACTATTGGTTGGCAACCCAACCAATTTCCCTTCTCTCCTGCTTCTTCGCTAACTTGATTGGGTGGTAGTGGTGAGAACACTGTGTCTGGCTGAAGAACTAAACTTCTTAGCCTCCCTTGGGGATATGATTGCTGGAGGACTAAGTGCTGGCCAAAGAGACATAAGAAGAATTATTAGGTAGACATCCAATGACACTGCTTAAAAGAAAGACTGACTCCACTGGTAGGTATCCTTTTTCCCACCCTTTGTCACTCTTCGTTCTGCTTAAAATGCACAAGTGATTATTGAAGCTGTAGCAGCCATCTTGGGACCATGAGGCTACCTTGAGACTGGAAACCATGTACTAAGGCTGGCAGGGCAGAAAGACAGAAGGAGCCTCAGTTGATGTAGAACTATAGATAAGGTTTGGCTCTGTGTCCCCACCCAAATCTCTCTTGAATTCTAATCCAAATTGCAATCCCCAGGAGTGAAGGGAGGGACCTGGTAGGAGGTGATTGGATCATGGGGATGGTTTTCCCCCATGCTGTTCTGAGGACAGTGAGTGAATTCTCTCAAGATCTGATGGTTTTAAAAGTGGCAGTTTTTCCTGCGCTCACATTTCTCTCTCCTTCCTGCCACCTTGTGAGGTACCTGCTTCCCCTTTGTCTTCTGCCATGATTGTAAGTTCCTGATGCCTCCCCAGCCATGCAGAACTGTGAGTCAATTAAAGCTCTGTCCTTTATAAATTACTCAGTCTCGGGCATTTCTTTATAGCAGTGTGAAAACGGACTGATATAATTACCATCCCAGCTTTGGACTGCCTACCTGCCTTGGACTGTTATAAAAGAAAAAACCAACTCCCTACCTTGTTTAAGCTATTGTTAGTTTGGTTTCTGACACTAGCAGCCAAATACATTGTGGCATAAGGTTGGCCAATACTTTCAAATCAAATGTTGTTATTGGTCAAATATGGAACATTCACCTCCAGCCACCTTTTGCAATCACAACACTTTAAGTGAATACATGGGTTTGTGCTCTAACTGAGGGAGTACTGACCAAGAGGTATCTTCATTGAGTAGAGAACAGGAAGCATATACAAAATAACTGGAAGAGGTCAGGCAAGGCAGCTCATGTCTGTAATCTCAACATGTTAGGAGGCCAAGATAGGAGGACTGCTTGAGCCCAGAAGTTCAAGACTGGCCTGAGCAACATAGGGAGATTTTAAAAATCAGCCAGGTGTGGTGGTGTGCACCTGTGGTACCAGCTACTTGGGATGCTGAGATGAGGGATCCCTTGGGCCTGGGGGGTCAAGACTGCAGTGAGCCGTGATCATGCCCCTGCACTCCAGCCAGGGTGACAGAGTGAGAATATGTCTCTAAAAATAAAATTTTTTAAATAAAAGAACTGGAAGATTCAAACCCTGCCCTAGATGAGCTTACAGTCCAATGGAGAGGCAGTTCATAGCCATAGCTAAACACTTCCCACAGAAAAAGGACATACACGACCCATTGCCCAAGCTGTATTACAGACAGCAAGCCTAAGGGGGTGCAAAGGAGGAAAAGTGTTCTTGGATGGGAGCAGCCCCAAGAAAGATGTAGGGCTTGATTTGCAGCAGTGAAGCTGATAGCAGGGGAACAGAGGAGCCATTCCAGGTGGGCAAATGACTTGAGTAGAAGCTTGGAATTAGGAATGAAAGTGTTCATGGGGAGAATGATGCTTTGCCTAGGAGCAGAGGTTCCACTGAGGCAGAATTAGGGGGTACCAGGATGAGGAGCTCAGACTTGACCCTGCAGTCAATAGGGCAATAATAATATCAGAGCAGGGCTGATCTGGGGTGTCAGGAGGGATCAACTTAGATGACAGTAAGGTGAGGCTCCAGTAAGAAGGTTGACCATGGTCCCTGGGTTCCTGAGACATTCCGAGTGGGGATGAAGCAGGGTGGCTCTGGCCAGTGTGGGAGATGGGATAACAGTGACAACCGCACCACCATGGTCCTTCCAGCTGGGAGCTACTCTGGACAGCCGAAAGGATAGAGCAAGCCAACTACACCTTAGCTCTCTTCTCCCTTTCCTTCTCCCCATCCTCTAGGGAGCTGCTTAGGTGGAAGCTTTAGCATTCATGCCCCTTCCACCCCCACCCCCCAAAAAATTAGGAATATAAATCTGGCATCCATCTGCAAAGAAGGATGCTAGCCCTGGACCCAACAGAGAACTCATGATTCCAGACACAGGATCACAGTGACTTAGAAAGGAAGGGATCTGTCACTAAGAAGTCACAAAATTCTAGGACAGCTTAGTCTCCTGGAAGTCTCCCGTATTAGGCTGTTCTTGCACTGCTATTAATAAATACCTGAGACTGGCTAATTTATAAAGAAAAGAGGTATAATTGGCTCATGGTTCTGTAGGCTGTAGAATCAATGCATGATGCTGCATTGCTTAGCTTCTGGGGAGGCCTCAGGAAGCTCCCAATCATGGCATAAGGTGAAGGGGGAGCAGCCACACCACATGGCAAAAGCAGAAGCAAGCAAGACGGTGGGGTGAGGGGAGAGGGGGAGGTGTCACACCCTTTTAAAAGGCCAGATCTCACAAGAACTTGCTGTGGCGAAGACAGCACCAAACCATGAGGGAACCAAACACCCCCCACCAGGCCCACCTCCAACACTGGGGATTACAATTCAACAAGGGATGTGGGCAGGGACAAATATTCAAACTATACCAGCTCCTTGGGGATCATTTCACCCACTGATTTTCAAACTGGGTTCCATCAGGCAGTGGCATCCACCCATGCTGATCAGACCCAAACAATTCTGCTTTTTAATGTTTCATATATTGAGTTTCCCAGAAAGACTGCACAACAAACAAAGGGGTCACTATTAAGTCTGATAACCACTGACAGCCCAACTCCCTCCCTCATTTAACAGCTGAAGAAACTGAGGCCCATGGAACCCTGCACTCCCTTTCTTCTTATCCCCCTCAGTCTTGCACTGACTTGGTCAAGGTCTACATTTCACAGGGCTAGGGCAGTAGCATTCTCATTCACTGCCAACTCCCTGACTTCAGATGGACCCTTAGCTCCTGGTACAAAGCCTGCCACAAGGTAGGTGCTTCATAAGTCCCCACTACAGTGGCATAGAAGAACAGGGATGGAGGGAGCACAGTGTGTCAGGAGCAAAGCCATGGTTACTCAATCCAGGTCCACACCTGCAGCTTGGCGTGGCCCAGCTATTGCAAATGACGGCACTGGGGCATGTGCTAACAGCACATCCTTGGCTCTTCTGCTCACAGAGCTCCCAGCAACCTGTCACAAGGCTTGGAGCCTGTGCCCAGCCTTTCCTATGGCCCGCTGGCTGCAGCCTGCATTACGGCTCACATCATCCTAGAATTGAGTAATGGCGTGCGGTTCTCAAGGGCATCAACTGCATTGTATTCATTTTTGTCTCTCTAGCACCAGCCTGGCCAAGAACAGGTACTCACACTGCCCTTCTGTTTCTCTTCATCAAATTCCTAATTTTTGTAACCATTTGGCAAATTTTGGAACACATCCCTGGGGACAAGCAGATTGCAGAGTGACTTTGCTAGAAAAGGGCTCCATCTTGGGAGATCTCTGGTGAATTTCCCAGGAGGGTTTGTTTGTTTATTTATCCCTGCCTGGTGCTCATTTTTTTCTTCTCTCTGAAGTGGGATGGCTGGCCACTTAATCAACTCCCCAAGGGTTGCATCGATGCTTCATGGTGCTGTAGGAAAAGGGACCAGAGAACTGAAAAAAACGAGGAGTCTCATTGCCAGCACCATTGTTCCTTTCCCCACCTCCAGATCTCTGAATCCAAACATCTTCCTATCCAGATTCATAGACAATACCGCGTACCAATCACAGGGAAGGGGGAAGAGGCAGGACAGGGCTCACTGTTTGGTTTTGTTTAAATTTTGCACTAGATTCTATTTACTGTTAACAACTGCATCACACTGCACAGTGTGAGTGTGTAGGCATTTGAGTATGTGTGAGATGCCTCAGTCAGTGAATGAAACAGAGTGACCTTTCTGAGGCCAGTCTCACCTGGATTTCTTCATGTCAAAAGCACAAGACCATTTTTCCTCCACAAAGCAACTCAGTTCTTGGGTCTTCTTGAGCCCAAGAAAATACCCAATACCTTAAAAATTATCAGCTTCAATACATGAAAAGAAAACTGCAAAGCCAGAATTAATAACTATGTAATTAAGTGGTTAACAGGCTTAATGTGAAGTCAACATCATGAATTGTTGACTTCAATATTCACAACAATTTCATTGGAGGAAAAAAAGGCTAGTTAGATGTTTCTCATTTTGTAAGAATTCCTGAGGATACAAGATAATGGCAGAGAAATCAGAGTCCCCATAAAATAAGTATGATATCAACACAGCAAAAACCATTCCACAAAAGCAAAATCATTACAAATTTTTTTCTAGCTAGAAATATCAAGGTAATGGTTTGTGTTTGAATGTGACATGGGATGGGGCTTCCATGGATAAGGAGGCTGGAGTCTATGAAGATGTTAGAATTGCCTACATGACAGTCTGCAAATATTAGCTATCAAAACTCAACCCAAACTCGGAAGCTATGGCATGCGTCCAATTTCTGATAGTTCTGCTGAGTTGATATAGGAGCAGGCACATGCAACACACACACACACACACACACACACACACACACACACAGGCACACACATGTATGCATACACACAAGCTCCCTGTTTCTTGGGCACTGTTGCATCAACAGATGCTTCCCATCGCTTCACCCAAATGAAAACACACTGAAGCTTCCTTTGATATACAATGTACAATCAATAACCTCCCACTTCTCCTTTCATAGAAATCTCATGTTTTTTAAGGAAAACATGATGAGTGATTAAGATCCATGACAGAGGCCCTGTGAGAAGAATACATAAAGATTTTGATTGTGACCATCCTTTCAGTGGAAAACTTTTCGCAGAGTAAAAACACAAAAGGAAGGAAATCTGTCTAGAGGCGTGACTCTCACGGGACAGGCCTCATGTCTTCAAGAACCCAGCGCAACACAGGAGGACCTCTTTTGGGTGGGAGCGGAACAGACTGACAGCTGAGCCGAGGCACACAGGGCTTGAGCCTCTGCACTTGTATTTTCCTTCAGAAAGAGCTTGATGGGGCTGGGCCACAGGTTCCTCCAGAAAGGCTCTCTATGGGGGAAGGTGCAAGGAGCCCAGGACAGTGGCCCCTTCTTTCTGGGCCAATGGGATGCTGACTGAGCGGTTATCTGTGTTCTGCAGAACTAGCAAATGTGCAGAGAATCCAGACCTCCTCTCCTTTCGAGTGGACATTCCATGGACTTCCTAACTTTCAAGTAGCAGTATCTGAGGTCCAAATCAAACTGCTCTGAAAACTGGCATGCCCCTGTAGTCCCAGCTATTCTGGAGGCTGAGGCAGGAGGATGGCTTGAGCCCAGGAGTCCAAGGCTATACGGCACTATGATTATGCCCGTGAGTAGCCACTGCACTCCAGCCTGAACAATACACAGACTCTGTCTCTTCAAAATTAATTAGCTAATTAATTACAATGCTCTGAGTGGCTCTCGAGGAGCTCTGTCCCCTCTGATGACTGCTGATAGGAGGGTGGGGGCCAGAGTCAGTCACAAGGTTTCATTATGGCCTTAGAGGCTACAGGGGACAGAACAACTCCATATGTCCAAGCGTTGGGGCATTATGTCCCCCAGCATAACATATTCCTTGGGTTGGTTGGATTATGTCCAAGGCTGAGTCAACCTCCATGTCCTCATTAGTCTCCAGATGAGACTCCCCAACCTGGAATACTCAATCCAGGTCCTCAAGACATTTGAGCACGAACAATGTGCCCAGAAAGAGCACTGGAGTGGAACCAAACGTTTGCCCCGACTGCCACTTATCTGGTAACTTAGGGCAAGACACTTCACCTCTCTCACCCTCAGCTTCCCCTTGTGTGAACTAGGAGACTAACACCTACGCACTCTACCACATAGGGCTGTTGCGAATATTAATAGAAATAGTTCACAGGACTCTGTAAATTATGCAAGTCTAAAGGATTAATAATAGTAAGGTATTGTGGGGTTCAAAATTACAGTCGGTATAGCCTGATTAATATTAAACATCTCCTCCTGTCTTCCTGTGGCCCCCTTTTCAGTTTCATTCAACTGACAGGAGAGTTTGGTCCCTGGGGAAGTGGGAAGAGGATACAGATTTGAGTTAGTCAGGAGGAACATTAGGTTAAACCGGCTCAGATAAAGTATTTGAATTAATTAGTATCACACTGTTCTGGAAAAAAAAAATGATTCTGGTCTTTCCAACAACAAAAGTAGGTTAGAAACTGACAGTAGCCTGTATACTTTTCCCATTCACCGGTGCCTGGCACTCAGTAGGCACTGAACTATTTCCTGAATGAAGAGTTAGAAGCGGGATGGAGAGAGAAGAGCAAGACCACAAAAAATGACTCATAAGAAGACAGACAAGTTTTTGCTTTATCTTTACAATTCTACATTTCCAATTTGATTAAATCAACAATTGTTCACCTAATGGCTGATTTTCCCCCATGGAATTCACCAGCTGCCTTAACACCAACTAGACACAGTTATGGTGTCATCAGAGCACTGAAGGACTTTTCAAGGCGTCACACTGCGCCCTTGCCATATGTGGCCAACGCAGTTCATAGGAGGGTCTGGTGATGATGCCAGGTGGCTGGGTGGGAGCCCAGCTCCTGCATCCCCACTGCATGGCCCTGAGTGTCTCCCAGCCTCTCTGAGTCAGTTCCTCAACTGTGTGGTGGAACTAGTAACTCCGACATCATCGGTGGTGATGGAGCGAATGAATGAGATACTATTGTGAATGTGCGCAGCAGAATCTGGTACACGGGAACCAGCCACATTAATAAGTGGGAAGTGGTGTGAATCATAACTAAAGAAAGAGAACAAAGCCTTGTTTCCTTTTC
>PVKP010036099.1:0-22727 GCA_004027715.1 Plecturocebus donacophilus | reverse complement strand
GGCCATTTTGGATCTCTCTCCGCCCGGTGATGAAGTTTTTCTGTTTCTTAGTTTTCCTTTGGCGGACGCCGGTTCCCCTCTTCCCGGGTTCGCTGTGCCCGCTGTGAAACTCTCCGTCCTCAGCGCTTCCAATTGCTGTTTTCCTTGTGGGGATGGGACCAGCCGAGCCCGTCCGTCCCGCACACTCCGCACCGGGAAGCGCCGGGCTGGGTACCGGGAAGCGCCGGGCTGGGTGCCGGCAAAACAGCCGCGCCGGCCAGAAGAGTCGTGCCGGCGACTCGCGTGGCTTCTCCGCCGGGAATCTCCCGTTCTGTGGGCAACAAAAACTCGTCGGAAAGTGCGGCGTCCACTCGTTCTCTGCGCTTTCACTGGGAGCTACATTCCTGAGCTGTTGCTAGTCGGCCATCTTGGATCTCTCTCCGTATTTCTTAGACTAATCTCCCATAACTACATTATTCTATTTATTCAATTTTAGATTCAATTTACTAGTATTTTGTTAATTGTTTTTTAACTCAATATTCATAAGGGATATTGATCTTTTGTTCTTTTTCTTTTAGTAAAATATTTGTATGGCTATGCTTGTAGGGTGATTCTGGCCTCATAAAAATAGTAGGAAAGTGTTTTTTCTTGTATTTTATTGAAATTAATTTAATAATAATTGTTTCACTTCTTTGCAGCTATTTAGCAGAGTTTGTTGGTTGATAAAAAACTTTTCCTAAAGTTTTAAAATTACAAATTCAATTGGCTCAGTATTTTTAAGATTTTCATATTGTCTATTTTATCTTTAGGTGAGTTTAGGCTTTGGGAAATTAGTTTTTTTAAACAAAGTTATCAAATCTGTATCAGTAGTCATTCATAGTGTTTCTCATATAATTCTAAAGTCCGTGGACTCTGTAGTTCCTCTTTCATGCAGTCTTTCACCAGGCAGGTTGGTGATTGTCTCTTCTCTGTTTTATTCTGTAAATTTTGTAAGAGGTTTATCAATTCTCTTGATTATTAAAGACAAACAGATTTTGATGTATTATGAGACTTTAACTACCATGGAGAGAGAGCTCATGTTCATCTTAGTGAATATTTTATGCTGAGTTAACCTAATGTTCTCTATCAGGCATATTCTGTGATCTTTTTAGTAAACATTAAATTAATACCTGCTTAATGAATAAGCAAGTAAAGTAAGTTTACATGAGCATACTTTACAGATTTTTTTTTTTTTAGTTTGGACAAAAATTGTCATCAATATTACCTTTGAGTTTTAAAATTATCATACTATTTCACTATTACAAAAAAAAATGGCATTTAGATCGATTGACCTCAGCATGTGACTTTTACATTACAAGTTATGCTAAATTCTTGTTATACCCAACAGAGTGAGTCATGATTTTGTAGAACTCGTAGATTGTAACGTTATAAAGAAAAATCAGAGGACAAAATCACTGCCACAATTCATTTGTTTGGGTATTTCTACACATTCAAAATTCAGGTAAACTAGAATGCCAGTTTCTATAAGCATCTCCAAAACTCTGCTCACCAACTTGACATCCAGGAAGAATGAGTTATGGAGACAACTGGAGGTTGAGCAAGGTGGAGAGGAGCTTCACTGAGCCACAGAATATCTCTCAAAGTCTCGGAGACCCGAAGCAGGTAGCTTCTTTCCTCAGGCCTGTCTCTAGATGAGCGTCCAGCTCTCTAAGTAGATGGGAGACTCACAGTGGGTAGCTCCTTTCTGCAAGGAGGCCATCCTGATGAGTGTGCAGCCCTTTGCAGAGAGGAGACTCAGAGTAGGTAGCTCCTGTCTTCAGGCACTTCCACTGGACATCTGTGTGAGTCTGACCCAGTGAGATGTGTTGGGGGGGGGCATATGACCTCAGGAGGGAGGAAGGAAGTGTGTGCTGATTGGTCCATGGGTGGCCATGGGAGGACCTGGAAAAAGCACCATATGTTCTCGTTAGGGGCTGCAGACTCCTTCCAGAACTCACAGCCTGGCTTCCAGGCTTCAGGCCATCCCTGGCTTAAAATTGGTGCTTCATTGGGGACTCACCCCTTTTCATCCAGGAGCCTGTCTGCCTCCTGCTGCCATCCATCAACAGGTTGTTCACGGTGCCCAGGCTGTTTGTGCCAAGGGATGCCCATAGGCCCATGTTGAGCCACACACAGTGCCCCGTTGGTGTAGCCTCCCATGATCACTGGCACCCAAAGTCCAGAGGGGCCGGGGCGGCAGGGGGCTGGCATGTCAGTGTTTTCCGGCTTGTGCATACCTGGCTGGGTTGCGATAGTAAATACTCCTGCTCGGCCACAACCTTGCTCTGAAATTGGAGCCGACACTGAGAGTGAGGAGAGACCAGGGATCAGGAATAGGCACTTCCAAGCCTGCAGGGTCAGGGGCTTTCGGGGCCCCTACGGTGCGGGATGCTCGGGTCCAGAGCCTCAGCTGAGCGGCTGCAACTGTACTCTGGAGCACTCAGCTGCACTCTGCAGCTGCACTCTGGAGCTTCAGCTGGGCGGCTACAGCTGCATTGTCTTGCTCCTTTAACTGGGTAGGGGGGAGGGTAGAGCTAGGATTGGAATTCAGGTTTTTTAGTGATATTTCTGGGACTATAATACGAGTTTCTATAAGATAGAATTGCAAAAATTATTATTGCATCATTCAAAATATACAAAGCATAAGTAAATGGAATTGAGTCACGGTATCATTACTTTTATAGCCATCATTGTTTTATTTTCCTTTTTTTATTTTGAGGATTCCCATCATCTGCTTTGCATGATAATCAAGAAATTTTCATAATTTAGACTTTGATTTTATATTCAAACATTTTGACTCACCTTTAGATCTGTCTAGGTCCCTCTATCTCTTTCTCTGACTCTCTCCCTCTCTGTCACACACACATGCACATACAAACACACACGGAATTAGGCTAATATATCTTTCTGTTCCAAAATGTTCTAGGTTGTTTTTCTGCTCTTTTAACTATGCTAATTCTTTGGAATTCTTCATGAACTTTTCAAGACTGAATGATGCTTAACGCTCATTTAATCTTCTAGTGAAATGTTTCTCCTTCCAAGAAATCTTGCTTAATCTTCCCTATCATCCTGTCTTCCCATATTCCATTGTCATAGCATTTATTGCTCTATATTGTACTTATATATCCCATTACCCTGTGAGGCAAGCATATTTAAGTTGAAAACTATGTTTTACATGTATGATCCCCCATAAAGAAGACAGTATATTAACTGTTGAGTAAATAAACTGATATAATGAATTATTGCTTAAATAGTTTAGAAAAAAATGTAATCTGAACTTGTAAAACTTTATTAGAAAAAAAATGTGATTTTTTTTTTGCCATTTGGTAAGACATAGCAACTAAAATATTCTTCCCTATATCAAATGTCTCAGTGTTACTAGTTCTATTGTTAGAAACAGAATTCAAAACAGATTTTAGAATAAACTGGGAAATATACAAAATTCCAGTGATTTCTTTTTTATGATAAACTAGCGAGTATGTAAATTCAGATTAAATTTTAGTATCTTAGGGTTTATGTAGCTCTCTAAGCCAAAAAAAAAAAAAAAACACACAATTTTTAAATTTTTGCTTAAAATATATATTTGATTGAAATATTTGATTTCATGTCTTCATTTTAAGAGTTTGGAAGTGAAAGAATATGTGTACATATGTACACATGTGTTCATGCTTAATTTCACTGTCACTTTGTCTACTTTAGACTTGCAATTCATTAGTCGTATTTGAACAAATTAATGCTAGTGTCTATAGAAAAGATTATAGAATTCAAAGGGTGAATGACCGGTTAGGAAGTTTTTTGTAATTACTTACACACTGAATTGGTAAAAAGTAAAACCAATCTAGGAGATATTAGTCTTTTTAATACAATTACAATTATCATTTTAAAAAGCTTCTGATTTGTATTAGAAATACAAGAAATATTAGGATAAAATATTATTAGAGAAGCTAAGAGGGGATCAGTGTTAATAAATATGCTAATTGTGATCCAATGCCTTTAGAAAAAAGACTACTCTTTGTATTTGAATTGAAAATAAGGAATTAAAGCATTGCCATCACTAATACAAATATGTACTATCATTAAATGCCTAGACTTAGAAAATTCCCTATGGAATAGTGAATAATAATTATAATGAAACCAACCTGAATACATCACATTGGGCATAAATCTTCAGTGGTAAATGGAGAAGGCATATTTCTTCTTGCAAGTAGAGTGATCATGTACTGGACTATGAAACCTTTGCCAAAGAGATGACTGCTCCCCACCTTGTTTTGGTATATCATTAAATCCCAAAATCGTATTTCTGGCTGGTTTGCAGCTCTGATCTGTGATTGAAACAGAATGGAATAATGACTATTACAAACCCAGTTTTAAACTCATTCAACTAAATATATTAACATTTTTTTTACTCAGAAAAGTCAAGATTATATATAAATATATACAACACTATGTTGCTGAATCAAAATAGGGAATTACTTTTATAATATAAAAGATAGTAATGAGTTGCAAACATGAGTTTAAATGTAAGATTAAAATAAATACAAATGAGTCTTTAGTATTTTTCAACTCTCATACTAGTTATATGGAGCACATAAATAATATATGTGATACTTACATTTTCAGATAAAATCTTATTTTTGTATTTTAACAACTATTAGAATAAATACTGCTAATAAAATAGATTTTACAAATTATAGCAACTTGTCTCACACTTTCATTTAAAGAAACTTCTCAATTTAGGTAAATAATTCAAAACTATAAGTGCTTGGCCTAATTGAACTCTTGCTTTACTGAGTAAATATATGTATTTTTCAAATCTATAATAAGCAATTGTATTAGCAAAGTACAGTTTTCATTGTAAGCCAATGTTTTAATTTTGGAATTTTTTTCAATTTTTTTATACAAAATTTATTCCTTATAGAAAGTAATTTATGAAGGTAATTTAAATTGAAATAGTTCATTTAATATTAGGAAATACTTCTATATTTTTTTCTATTTCTGGTTTATAATGAGTATTTGCCAATGAATGAGATAATTTCACGTCAAAATGAAGAGAATATGAGTTAAGATGATTTCTGAAATATTTAAATATTTGTTTGATAATCAAAAAATACATAATATACACCATGCAAATGCAGATTATGCATACATAACTACAGAAAACTGTAGCATTTTTTTCAAATTTTTCAAAAAAATGAAGTAAAGCAAACTCCAGCACTTTAGGAGGCCAAGGTAGGTTGACCACCTGAGGTCAGGAGTCGGAGACCAGCCTGGTCAACATGGTAAAAACTCGTCTCTACTAAAAATATGAAAATTAGCCAGGGCATGGTAGCTGATCGGGAGGCTGAGGCAGGAGAATTGCTTGAAACCCGGGGCGGGGTGGAAGTTTCAGTAGGCTGAGATGGCGCCAGTCCACTCCAGCCTGGGTGACTGAGCAAGACTCTATCTCTAAAAACAAAAACAAACAAACAAAACAAAACAAGACATGACACACATAGTTTTTTTCTAAATAGTTGGCTAAAAACTAAAAATTTATACAACAATTCCAAGAATCCCTAAATATAGGGGAGCCTCTGTGCAGTTTTCCTGTAAAGATAAGGTTAAGAAGCTCAGATGTGATTGCATTATTGAAGATGTCACCACAATAACAACCAATTCACAAAAGGGAATGGAAACATCTGGTCAGCCTGTCAATGGCTCTTTCCTTCTCTGCATTTGTGACTGTCAACATCACATGGTTTTTCTGCTAGGATTTTTCCTCAAGCAAGATACTGTTAAATGCAGGGAGCATCTCTAGAGACCAGAGTCTATAGACTGTAGTCTATTGCAAGAAGAGTTACAGTCACTGAGGTCTTATTCATCCACGAAAGCTGTTATCCCTGATTTCTCTTCTGAATGAAAATTCTAAGTAACATTTTACGGTATTGGGATCAAAGGAAAACCTTCTCTTTTCTCCAGTGTTCCTGTCACCGTAAATGTTCCATATTAAAGCCAGCTGACACTACAACTTTCTTTTTTTCACAGAGCTTATTCAGTTAGCATTCAAAAGCACACATCAATATTGTTCAAATAAAATCCTTGGTGGTGAATGAGGAGTCTTGAATGCTATGAGACCTCCCTTACCTGTTGAATTCATGGCACCAATCTGGAATTCCTCTTCTTGATTTTCTCTTTGAGATCTTTTGGATTCTCTTCTCTGAAGTAGTCTCACTCAGGGCGACTTGATATATCAGAAATATTAAATACTTTTAATTCAAAGTTAAAAACTTGGAATTCCAACAATGTTCTTGTTAGAAGAACACTGGCCTGTAGCCATATTATACCACTTCTCAAATAAATTATTCCAGTGGGTTTGAGGAAACAGTTAAATGAATCTCTCTTCTTACAAAATAAGGCTCAGACTACTACTTGAACACATTCCGGTAACACTTGTCCTGGAATGGGGGTTCAACTCACAGTTTCACACATGTGCACTGCAGGGGAAAAGAACTATTTTCCTCACCATCACTGGGTTTATGGCTGATTCCCTTATAACAAAAGATAAACTAACAAGAGAGAATCATACGGGCAGAAGAAAGAACCATCTTCCTAGGTTTTATGACTTGCTTCAGGTGAGAAAGAGCAGGGAAAGGCAGCATTCCTTTTTTCTTTCTGTTTTCTTAAATGCCATCATGCCATATTTTGGAGTAGCATTCCCTGAACCCCATCAACACCCACAAATAAAAATCCCTGAAGCCCATCAACACCCAGAAATAAAAAGAGGCACTTTATATATGCCTATAGGAATAATGAGGGTCCAGTTTTAGAGATTTTAAACTAAAATAGAAATGAGTGGTGATTTTCAACAAGGAGTTATTCTTGACAATTTGCCTGATAATTATGGTAAAAAAGATAGTAAAGTTGTACCTCACCGAGTGTCTTTTTTTTTCCCCTAAATATATTACAGGATCAGTGTGTGCTAGGGACTGTGGCCATTTGTTTGTCATTTCTTGGAATTTGTAGTTATTGATCCATTTTGTAGATGAGAAAACATAACAGAAAGCAGCAAAGGAAACCAGTGTGGCTCAAATATTAATGATTTTAAATATTTAGTAGGTGACTGCATTGGTAGGTGGGAAAAGAATATGCATAAAATTGAAACTATATACATGTTCTAGGAAACAATTTAAATAAATCAGGGAGACACACATTAAAAACGGAGGAACATCTTCAAAAATACTATACTCTTGATTAATCAAGGGGTAAAGACTTTGCAAAAGTAAATGTATCACTTTACCTTTTCTAGACAATACCAAGTTCATTATATTGATTCTATATTTGCTATGTGATATTGTCAATACATTACCAAACTACTTATTAAAAGTATAACAGAAAATAAACATGATCTAATACAGTTGCATTTGAGATACACAGGACAGGTTAGAGGATGAATTCATTTTATTTAACAGATAATTTATATTAGTTGTATCAATATTAACATTATTTCTCCAGCAGTAAGGATGAGGGGTGAAACAGGTCAAATTAAATTTTTGAAACAAAATCTGATCACACTTCACAATATCAGACAGGTGGAGATAGATCAGAGAATGTGTTTCTTGCTATTCTGGCATTTAAACCCAGCACTGGCCTTTTAAAATGCTAAAATGTCGAGTGCTATGTTGACTCAGTTGCTTTGCTGGACTTTGTTGCTCAGAGGGAATAGAAGTCTTAATGGGAACCTACCAAAGTCATAATTCATAACTCGCTTTTGTCAGCAGACTGTCAAGGTGGGAAGCAAAGGCTTGAAAAATAAGTGTGTCGTGTCAACATCAGAAAAGAAAGTTTTGTTGCTGAACCTGAGGCTTTTGCACCTCACACATTATACCAAGCAGTTTTGGTGGCCTTTTGATCTATCACAACTATAATAACTTTTCTTGTTAAGTGGTACTGGCTCAAAACTTTTTAAAGAAACGATGCACAAAGACTATTCATAATAATAGTGTTTGTGTTTTTCTCTTAAAATCAATGGCAGATGGGTGAGCTATAGTGGAAGTTTGCTATATCAGAAATATAGACTTGCTAATAAAAAAGCAGTTCATGCTCGTCAGCCTGAGAAAGCCAGGCAGCAAAATTATCATCTGCTTCTTATACAGAAATCTAAGTAAAGCAGATAATGCCACTTCATACTAGTATGATCCTTTATTTCTATAGAGCAGCTTTCAACCCTGGCTCTTTGAAAACATTTAGCAAACCCTATCTCAAGAATCTCTCATTGTTCCTGTAGCTAGTAATAAGTCAAATACTAGCTGAAGATTAATAACTCTTTCAAATGAGAATTGGAAACATTTTTGCTTTTATATGGCCCTAAAGGAGGAGAAAGGGGGAAAGGTTGAGGAAAGTGGTCTGCCTTCATACTAATTTCTTTAACTTTCATTCTGATTAACGAAGAGAAGGATTAAGAAAAAATAAATACATTCCACAAAACATACCATAAGGATGGATTCAAGACTGACAACAACAACAAAATCACTTAAGAAGAACAAAATGTTGGCATTCTCTGTGTAACATGTTCTTTTACCATTCAGAATTATCTTTTATAGAATTATCACTCATAATTAGCATAAGACACAAGAATATAAGATTTATGAAAGCGAGAAAAATGACTGATTCACTGCTCTATTTCCAGTGTTTGTATGTAGCCAGACACATTATACAAGCTCAATTAATATTTGTTAAATTGTTGAAAACATTTAGCTTTGAACTCATGCACTGACCTCACTCTTCACAAACTATTTGTTAATTTTTTTCCACTGGAGAAAGAATTCAAGGAGTCAGTTATTATATCTGCACATATCTGCACATTAGATGGAATCGGTCCCTAACAAAGTAAAATTTTGAGATGTCTGATTATGGACTCTTTTCTCAGAAAGACTGAGTTTAGGCTCTGGCATAATTTCAAATTCTTTATCAATGTAGATAATCATCATGTATGTATTGATACCAATACATGAATGTACCAGTACATGCATGTACCAATACAGACATGATGTATTCTACCAATTGTGTGTTGTGTGTGAGTGTGTTTAAAGCAATTGTCTGTTATACATGCTTTTGACTTTTTCTTAACTAAATTGTAAATATCTAGTAGGGTTACTTAATGAGTATATACAGACCTAAAGATTATATCTTCTTAATTTACTTTTGTTAAGTAGACACTAATTGTATTGCATGGATTTATCATTGTCACACTTTGTTTATTTCTTTAAATAAGTTAATCTTGCTGGTTATCAATCATAGATTCAATAAGACAAAGACCCAGGCCTATGGCTGTCTTTCAGTTTAAATAAGAAAGTGCTTCATATGTAACCTATGTTCAAAGACCTGATTTTCAAGGCACTTAGAGTAATTTTATTCTTATCTGACAACTAAGTTTACCTTGTAGCTAAAATCTAATTTCAAAAACTGGAAATAGAATGACTTTATCTGAGTTTTATGGATTTTCATACTTCAGATTATAAATTATTTTTTGAAATATGATTATAAAATTTATTTTAAACATATTCATGAAAACATGATAGGCTTTAGCATTGAATGTGTCAAATAAGATGAAATAGAAAAATAGTTTGTCTTTTAGAATGCTGCGTAATACCATTCTTAACATTTTTGACAGGTACTTGTAATTGGATGTATATACAGTATGAATGAAGAAGCTTGCTGTTGGTTCATACTATTAACTATAAGTGGTAACTTGTCAAAACAGAATAAACTTGCATTCATAATTTTACAAAAACAATTTTAAAATATTAATTAAAAAAAACATATATTTTTATAACTCCATTTAACATTTTCTCAATCTTCTTCTAATATTCCCAAGAAGATAAATTGAGCCTATGCGGAAGTCACTTTCATCTTAATGCCAGGGGCAACACTAAGGCTGTCTGTTACATTCTATAGTCTTAGACACAAAAAAGTATCCTAGTCATAACCATTAATGGAATATGTGTAAACTATTATATTAAATATGAGTGTTTTCAGACTGAAGGTTCTTGGTCAAGAGGTTTGAATGAGCTGCAAGAAAATAAAAGCTGGAACAAATTAAGCAGGGAATTAAATCAAAATCTGCAAATTAATGGGCAACAAATGTTTTTTAAAATTGAACTTTGACTTGATTTATAAACCAAAAAAGAGTAGTGAGAAAAATAAATAGTATCTCTTAGTTAAAACACTGCAATATTTCTTATTTAAAGGAAAGAAGTCTTGTAACACAAAAATCATTTTTTCTTTTATTTGAAATATACTGGTAATATAGTTGGAAAAATTGACTATAGCAATTTTCAATTTGTCTTGCTCATATAATTTTTAACAGATACATGCTTTCTTCTGGCTATTTATAATGGAAGTTAATATATCTCCAAATGTTTTTAATTTCTGAAATCTAAGGCTGACATTTAAAACAATCTTAAGTCACTTAAATTTATCAAATCTTCTGTGTTGTGTCCAGGCTTTTAATTGTAATTCAATTTGCAAAAACCTATTTCCCGCCTACCCATAGAACACATTTTATATGTTTCTCATTGTGTACTGTGCTTATATTCTTAACCTTGTATGTCAAAACTCTAAGTGTTACATGATTTATATTATGTTAATGCACAAATGATGTCTTGCACAAATCTGTTTAAATGAGATCTGGTTTTACTACACAGGTCTCATGTTTGCATTAGGCTTTGTGTATGTTTGTGTATATGTGTGTGAAAAAGAAGGAGTGAGAAAGAGAGAGAGAGACAGTGAGTAAAAATTCATGCAGATGTTATATATGCAAGAATTTCCTATGTAGAAAGAAACAAAATTGTGAAAGACAAGGAAACAATATGACAGACCCAATCTTATGCTTAAGTGACTGTTCCATAGGGGATACAGGAAGTCTGATAGTTTCATGAGTCAAATAAATGCCAAATCACCTGATTGTACATTGGAAGTGATCTGGTACCCATGGGAGAAAGGGATTCCATATAAATTAGTTTCTTAGAGTGTAATTGCTCCTTAGAAGTCACTTGTGGTTATACAGCGTAAACCCTGGCTCTAAAATGATCTGTTGTTTATTTAATTTGCTTTGTTTATCAGAGGCATGGTGAGGCTTATATCCAGAGGAAAGCTATAGAGGTCTTGTCAGATATTCAAGCCAAACATAATGGTTTCATCATTACCAAAAAGAAAGTGCAACTCGCAAATGTCCTACTATTTTCTTTCTCAGAAGAATTGTTGAAACACATTCAATAAATTTATATGGAATGATTCCAAATAATACTTACATTTTCCAGGCTTTGGACTTTCAAATGCCAAGGTGTCATAAGAGGCCTATAATGTTATCTTTTCATGGAATTTCTGCAAAGGGAGTCTATTTCCAGTTTCAGGACTATTATTGAAGATAATTCCATTTCCATTAAGCTCTCATTATATGTGCTTGCCAATTTGTGACACCAGTGCAAAGATAATTAAATAAACTTAAATGCATGTACTTAAAAATCAGATGAAAAAATTAAGTTTCAGTTGTTCACTTGCAACTGCTTAACTTATTTTTACTCAGTTTTTTATTTAATTGAAGGTCAATAATCTGGAAAGAAAAAGCGTATTCACTTGTGATTGTATTAGAAACTATACAGCATGATCAATTGCATGGTTCACAAGTGTGTCTACTTTTTTTTATTTCAGCTTAAAGTAATTCTTTTTGTCCTCTTCAAATATGTGTATCAAATGCATATGTCATTTTAAAGTAATAAGAAAGTTACCAATAATCTCAATTATATTTGAAAACAAAGGTAAATTTAAGCTACCAAAAACTAATCTTATTAATGCTACATATATATATATTTTTTACTTTAGTTACATTTTGTCATGTTTATAACATGTTTTTTTCAATAGTCTTCACTTTTACACCATATTCAAGTAGATAACTACAATTATACCATAAGCATGTCCCTTAGACCCACATGAAATCTTTTTCTACAGTGGCTTGTGTTTGGTTAATCACACTGTATGATATAGTTAACTCTTACTTTCCATCTCTATCAACATTGCATATACTTGTGTTCATTGGAAGGAATGAGATCACATGTTTTCACTTATTGCAATTTTTTAAAGTTGTTTAACTGGGAAGGAGATTTATTTAACTATGTAGATTATTACAGCGTTTAATAATGAGGACACTAAAGCCTGATTGCCTGAATTCGAATACTGCTGCTTATTGTGTGACTTTGGAAAAGTTGCTTACATTCTCTGATTCAAATTTCTCTACTGTCAAAATGAAATATCAGCTAGAGTATGTTATTATTTTGTTATTTGAGATGACTTTTTAGAATAAGGCAATAGAAAAAGATTATGAATACTGTAAATGCAGTTTAAATATGTTTAAGTAAAAATCTTATTCATTTAAAAATGTGAAGACTTTATTATATATATGAAGCAGAGTAGGGGAAGAAAAACCTTGAGGAGACAGTATATCATTTTTTGTATGCAACACTAAGAAAGAATTTAAACTTTTTAGGCATCAGTCTCCCCAGTGGTAAACTGGTGATTATTTTATTTTTTTCTTTCCTTATAAATTAACTTTATCAATGAAATAACACAATTTAAAATCCCTTGAAAGTTTTAAAGTAGTATACATGCTATTTATTAATATATTATGATATTAATAGCAGCAATCACCCAGGGAATAAAACGTGATATTTCTTTAATAAACAATCCTATTCAAACCTAAGAAATTTACATAAGATAGTCCAGGCGCAGTGACTCACACCTGTAATCCCACACTTTGGGAGGCTAAGGTAGGCGGATTACCTGAGTTGGGGAGTTTGAGACCAGCCTGACCAACATGGAGAAATCCCATCTCTACTAAAATAAGTACAAAATTAGTCAGGTATGATGGTGTACCCCTGTAATCCCAGCTATTCCTGTAATCCCAGCTACTGGGAAGGCTCAGGCAGGAGAATCTCTTAAACCTGGGAGGCAGAGGTTGCAGTGAGCCAAGATGAGCCATTGCACTCCAGTCTAGGCAACAAGAGTGAAACTCTGTCTCAAAAAAAAAATAAAATAAATGAAATAAAAAAAATAAATACTGCAATCAGAAGTTTACAAAAGATAGCTAAATTACTTTAAAATTACAATATAATAGACTATTAAAACTATAACCACAAAATATATATGTACTATTCTGATTAATTTGCTAACCTAACTTAGCACAGGAATCAGCGGTTTACCTGGTAAAACTGGTTGTCGAACTCTATTCATACTGTGTTTATTTAATGTATACTTTACCATTTTTACAACTATGGCAATTCACTAGTGTTATAATTATTGGTATCTCAAGTTTCAATAAATCAAATATTCTAAAGGTTCAAATTATTTGCCTAAGGCAGGACATAATTATTCTGAAAATAAAATCTGTCAAATGTTGATTTTATATATTACAGGTAATATATTTTTACCACCTGCAAATCAACTATACTATGTGGTTTCATAAGTCACAAAAAGTAGAAAGGTTAAATGCCAGATCTTACACTTGCCTTTGAGATTAATTGGTAGATACAATTCTCAATAAATACATTTCTGTTCTAGGGCATAGGGAGAAATACTGAGAAACACAAAGCAGATGCTAACCTGCTCTTGATATTTGCTATGAGTTTTCCCGCAGCTAGCATTTTTTTCAGTTTCCTTTAACTTCTTTTCCTCTTCATTTTTGAAAAAGGCAGATACTCATTTTAAAAATTGTTTATATTGTTATTTGATTTTAATTTGAATATTGCTTTATCTTTTTAAAAATGAGTTATCACTAGAATAAATGTTTCTAGCATGGTTACATTTGTTGCTCATTTTTTATGGGTGGAATATATTTGATCCAATATCCTAATTCTATATTAATAAAAGCAGTGATGTGAATGAAGTGCTTCTGTCTAATTTTATTGTATAGCAAGAGCCTTCTGAAAGAAGTTAAGGGAAATATTTTGCAGGCTTAAAAATCCAAGGATGGAAAGAATTAGAAAAAACAAAAACAGAAAAAATTTGCAAGCTAGAATACAGGTGAAATGGTGATAAGTAACTTAATATACCTGACTTATTAGACTTGAGAAATGCAAATTTTATATCATGATGAAAAAAGCTGAGAATCAATCAGACTTAAATTTCGGAATTGCCTAAGCCTGAGGAACTGACATTGCGGGACAGCTCTGAAAGTTGAAGATAAAGAGGTGACTACAATGAGGAGGACCAACTGAATGCAGTTTAAGAGGCAGTTAGATTCCTACATCTCCTCCACAACACTATATTGCCTGGTAACAGCTTCTTCTAGAAGGAGATTAGAGGTTTATTTTCTAGGGAGATTAAAAGAATGAGACTATGGCCTGAGGAGCAAAAGGTACAGTTGGGACCAATGTTATAACAAAGTCAGCAGTAGGAGAAGGGGACCATTAAGTGCAGTATGTGTACATTATGTGGAAAAACAGAAACTCTTCCAACACTGAGTCACAGAATGCTAGAAGTGAAATTTTTCTAGGTTGGAAATTATGATTGGTGCCCAGTACAGTGTGGCTCGTACCTATAGTACCAGAGCTTTGGGGGTCTGAAGCTGGAGGATTACTTGAGGCCAGGAGTATAAGACCAACCTGGACACCACAGTGAGACCAAGTCTCTACAAAAAAAATTAAAATAAAAATTAGCCAGGTACGGTGGTGCATGCCTATAGTCCTAGCTTCTCGGAAGGCTGAAGCAGGAGGATGGATCACTGGAGTGCAGGATTTCAAGGTTACATTGAGCTATGATTGCACCACAACACTCCAGCCTGGGTGACAGAGACTCTGACTCTGCCTCTAAAAATAAGAATAAATAAATCAATAAATCAGTGTGATGAAAATTGAAAGATACTGCTATAAGAAATTGCAACCAGCAATAAAATTTACAGTTGAAATTGCCCCACCCATCTGTTAAGAGTTTCTCAATCAATATTATTCAGGCCCCTGCTCACAAATAGAAGTAGATATCCAAAATGACCAAAAAACTGAAGAGACTCTCTAATGTAAAAGAGAGACAAGAAAAAAGACAAAAAATCTATTTTGGACTTCAACTTCCAGTTTTCCTTTTGGCATGTAAAAGTTAAGAAGTCACTACCTCATCATAATAAATAAAGAGCTGTAGAAACTGAGAAATCAGTTCTTTCATGATCCATCAGAGAAGTGAGCTCTCAATGCAAACTATTGCCCCCAAAATTGGAAAGACAGGTACATCCAAAGAATCATAACTATATCATACAATGTGATTAACCAAACACAGGCCACTGTAGAAAAAGAGTTCATGTGGGTCTAAGAGACATGCTTATGGTATAATTGTAGTTATCTACTTGAATATGGTGTAAAAGTGAAGACTATTGAAAAAAACATGTTATAAACATGATAAAATGTAACTAAAGTAAAACAAATATATGTAGCATTAATAAGATTAGTTTTTGGTAGCTTAAATTTACCTTTGTTTTCAAATATAATTGAGATTATTGGTAACTTTCTTATTACTTTAAAACGACATATGCATTTGATACACATATTTGAAGAGGACAAAAGGAATTCCTTTAAACTGAAATAAATTATAAAATTTCTCAATTTATTCTATCAGAGGAGAAAACCTACATGACATTGAACATTGAGATGACTTTTTGGCCACAACACCAAAGGCATAATCCATGACTGAGATAGCTGATAATGTAAACCTCAATAATCTGAAAAACTTGTGCTCTGTAAAAGACAATGTTAAGAGAATAAGAAGACATGCCATAAACTAGGAGAAAATATTTGCAAAAGACATATCTGATAAAAAACTATTATCCATACAGAAACATCTTAAAACTCAAAAATAAAATAATTTAAAACTTGATTTAAAAATGGGCAAAAGCCTGAAATAACACCTCATCAAAGAAGATACATAGATGGCAAATAAGCATATAAAATATGCTCACTATTTATGTTATTAGATAATTAAAAATTAAAACAATAATGTGATATCACTACATGCCTATTAGAAAGGCCAAAATCCAAAACATTGGCCCCCACTAAATGCTGGCAAAGATTAGAGCAACAGGAACTCTCATTCATTGCTGGTTGTAATACAAGTAGTACAGTCACTTTGGAATATAGTTTCAGTTTATCATAAAACTAAACATATTCTCACCATATGATTCAGCCATCATGTTCCTTGGTATTTACCCAAATGAATTAAAAACTTAGGTCCACACAAAAAACTGCACATGAATGTTTATAACAACTTTATTCATAATTACTCAAATTGGTAACAACCAAAATGTCCTTTATAGTGGAATAAATAAACTGAGGGACAATCTAGACAATAGAATATTCTTCAGCTCTAAAAAGAAATGAGCTATCAAGCCATGAAAAGACATGGAAGGAAACTTAAATATATATTACTGAGTCAAATGAGCCAATCTTAAAAGGCTATAAACTGTGCAGTTCCAACTAAAGAACATCCTGAGAAAAGCAAAACTATGGAAACAGTAAAAAGATTAGTGGCTGCCAGGGGTTACTAGGAAGAAAGTGAGGAATGAATAGAGCACAGAGAATTTTGATGGCAGTGACACTATTCTGTATGGTACTACAGTGTTGGATATATGCTATTATACATTTGTGAAAACAATAGAATTTACAACACCAATAGGGAGTGATGATGTAAACTATGGGCTTTGGGTGATACTGATGTGTCAATATAGGTTCACTGATTGTAACAAGTGTACTATGCTAGTGCAGAGCACTGAGAGTAGAAGAGGTTGTGCATGTGTAGGGACAGGGGTTATATGGTAATTCTCTGTACTTTCTGCTTCAATTTGCTGTGAACCTAAAACTGCTCTAAAAATAAAGTTTATTAATTAACAAAACAACTTGTAATAAACAGATTAGCTTGAAAATACAGAACAAATGAAGACGGAGCACCTGGCATATAGACAATTGTTTTAAAATAGTCTAAAGAAAAAGAAGAGGTGGAATTTGAACCTAAAACTATTTAACATTCTCAAAACCATAGAATAGTGAGTATTTAGATTCAAAGACACAATAAGACAGTGGACAGAAATGCAAAAATGAACTCTTGTCAAATCACATCATTGTGAGATATTTTTAGAACATGAAGAAAAAGAGAAGATGCTACAAGATTCCAGAGAGGGAAAAAAATACTACTGGCTTCACTTCTCTCAAAAGCCAATGGGAACATGAAGGTAAAATACCTCAAAAAATATAAAGAAAAATTATTTTCGATCTAGAATTATATACCAAAATTGCAAACATGGTGTAGTAAAGGCTTGCCTGATATTTTCCATTAATTAACATTTATCTTCATTTATTTATTCATTTTTAAGGCATCTTTGAAGGATAATTACCACCAAAAGCATAAAGTAGATCCACAAAGAGGAAGACATAGAATGACAAGGTGTTCTGATATATTTGCCATATACTGATAAAACAATACATGTACAGCTTTCTCAATATTTTATAGCCACTATCTATTCCTATTGGTCAGTGCCCCAGTCTAGCTCTGTTGGTTATCACATGACTTGTTGGTTTTTAAAGATTTTTAAATATAGAATACAGGAAATACAGGAGAGCAAATCAGGTACACAGACAAATCATGCAGATTGCAATAGGTCAAAAGTCTTTGAATGAACTTTTGCTTAAAATATTGAATTTCTAATGTAATCAATATTTCTGTGAGAAATTCTAGATAATAAGTGAATAATTTATGGTTGAATTAGTATTATCAGAAGACTGGCTGGGTGAAGTGGCTCATACCTATAATCCTAACACTTTGGGAGGGTGAGGCAGGAAGATTGCCTGAGCTCAGGAGTTTGAGATCATCATGGGCAACAAGATGAAACCGTCTCTACTAAAATACAAAAAATTAGCCAGGCATGGTGGCATGCGCCTGTAGTCCAGCTACTTGAGACGCTGAGGCATGAGAATTGCTTGACCCAGGAGGCAGAGGTTGCAGTGAGCCGAGATCATGCCACTGCACTCTAGCCTAGGCAACACAGCGAGACTCTGTCTAAAAAAAGTAAAAATAAAGTAATTAGCAGAAAACTAAACTACGAAAGAGCAGAAAAATTATTCACTCTAGGGAGAAACAAAAGTTGTGGAGGGCAGGAAACTCACGCTTTACTAGCTGGCTTATCTATGAATAATAAAGAATGTTAGTCTAAACAAAATTATAATTTGTGAAAGGATGTATGTTTTGGAAGAATGCAGTGGAAATGTGAGCTGGTGGGGGGATGAACTTTGTGTCTTCATTTTTCATAGTACAAATCATTAATCTGCAAACAAAACAAAATAAAAATGTAATCATGTCATTCAAACATTTCCAGGTAAAAATGATTATGTAAAAAGTGAAAAGTTTACTACCTAGAACATAAGAGAATTATGAAAGAGAGAAAGTAGTGATCTCTTTTCTATTTAACAAACCTAATAGGAACATTTGAATTTTTACATTATGAGCATGTATGACTTAATCTAAGTACTTTTAAAAACTAAAAAAGAACATTGCTGTTGAATTTTAATCTTGATTTTTAAAATGTAGAACTAAATGCTGTCTCAGAATTTCACCTAGAGCCTACAGATCAAAGGGAAATTAAAAGTGCATCTGGCCATTATATAAAGGAACTTTTAAATATATATTTCCCTCTATTTGAAATGTTCAGTCTACTATCTGTATTTTGTACTGACTACAGTCACTGTACTATTTAAGACAATACTCCAGCACCTTTATTTAACATTGTGTACAGTCCTTTAGGAGATCATTAAAGTTATTATGAATCGAATGTTTGTGTCCTTCCAAAAGTCATATGTCAAAATCCGACCCCTCAATATGATGATATTAGGAGGATACAACTCAATAGTCTGCAACCTAAAATAGTCTGCCAACCCATGCTGGCACCCTGATCTCAGATTTCCAAACTCCAGACATGTGAAAATAAATTTCTGCTGGTAACAAGTCATCTTATCTACAATAATTTGTTAGTACATGTTGAACTAAGATAGTAGTTAATATTTAATACTGGAAAAAGTATGTGTGCATAATTATTAAAACTCACAAAGTGAATTAATGTTTTTCTATATCTGACTTTTCATTTACTGATTTATTTACAATGTCTTTTGCCACTTGTAAAACAGTGTTTTCATTGATGATAGCTGAACTGTATGCTTCTTTTAACATTTTAATGCCTTATTATTCAAAATATATATTTCCCACTATACTTCAATTTTGTCCTTTGCATTTCAGAAATATGGACTATTCATTTGTCTAAAATACTTAATATGTAACACAAAATAAAAATTAACTTGAATTCCAAAGATCTTGAGAATTTAATACACTTGCTCCCTATTTTTATACCTCAATAAAAGAAAATTTGCTAGTTATGATTTTAGTAGCACAAATAAGATCATTTCTCTGTATTTACTATTAAAAGTGATGGGATTGATGAAGCTTTATTTCCCATACAGAAACTCTATTGTCAAGTTTCCAGCTTCTCAAAGAGTTCAATGACATTTACTTTTTAAGTTCCATGTTCTCCTGCTCCACTCAATGCTGAAAATACTTTTTTCCCCCCTTTCTGCATGAGCCAGCTGTTTTATGTTTGTCTCTCTGTAAGATAGTTCCATAAATGGTCTTGGAAAGAGTCTTAGCTATGGCAATTAGCAAGACAGAACAAACATTGGTAGTAATCCTAATGTCAATAATTATCTTCATAAATTCTTTTCTGTTAACTGTGAAAAAGATGCTTTATAATGCTGGGTTCTTCATTGCTACCTGAAGTATATTTTCAATACTTCAGCACTTCAAATAATGGCAACAGTTAATTATATGAAAAATAACAGTATAAAATATGCAGAAGACTGGTTAGCTATTCTTACTACATGTGTAAGCCTAAAAATCTTCAGAAGGATCTCTATATTTTTTTTAATGCTTGCTTATTGTTGTTTAATATTTGTTAGTAACTGAACCTTGGAGATTTTGATATACTCTGAAAATAAGTTATAAATAAAAGTGTATTGGTTATATATACTGGAAAGAAATCTGCTCAATCATTACTTTCTAAGTTTAATGGTTTAGTTCTTTAAGGCCTAAAGAACAAGTGTTTCTGAGGACATTTAAAATTGGTAAATATAATTATTTAAATAGAAAATAACATTGAGATTTTTTTCATAATCAATTTTGTTAACATATAGTTTAAACAAAACAGACCCTTTTATTAAATTAATTTATAATATTATCGGTTCATTTAAAAGACAAAGATATCAGAAATAAAATTACTTTTATATGAGAAGGTTCTTCCTTTGCTTAAAAACATGTTGCAATTACTGTCTTTCAATGAGGCCCCTTTCTGCATTTCTTTTCTTTTTTATTTATCTTTTTACTATTGAGGAAGATTAAGATTATTCTATGACGAAAAATAATTTTAAAAACTAACTGCTCCATTTGGCAACATATAGGGCTACCAGCTGCCCTGTTATTTTAACATTTTTTAAAACATTTTTCCACAGGTGAAAACACCCTGAGTTAAAATATGCTTTAGCCATCACCACAGATCATAGCCTAGTTTGGTAACTGATATGTTTCCACTGCATTTTCTGATTTTTGATCATACTTTCCTACGATAGCAAGTCAGTTTTTTAAATTTTAGATGGAAAACTCCTTTTGTCTACCTGCCATGCTGTAGAAATTCTGTCTACCTGCCAGCATCTACATTAACGTTAATTTCATTAATATTCACTTACGGAACATAATACTAACATTGTTTTACCAAGCTAGTCCAGAGAGGCAAGAAGAACAAGTATTAGGCATTAGAAAGCAAAATGTTCTATTATTTCTCAAGAAAGTCATACTAATTGTCACATATTTGAACAATCTTAAGACACTCCAATGAAAATCTTCACACATCTTTTCAAATATCCTCATTCTTATCTTATGCTTCCTCTTTTCTTTAGGAGTAGGTTAGTATAAACAGTAAAAAAAAAAATGCTGCCCAGTTATGTAACAAGGTTCATTTTCAGTGCCTGAGATCACAAATGAAACGATTATGTTACACAGACACATAAGCATTTGTTTAGCCCTTATCGTGCTCCAACTACTGTGTTAGACATTATGCATGATATGAAGGTGAATAATAGAAACATTTTGCCATTAAGGAGTTTATTTCTCATAAAGTAATAAAATACAGTATAGACAGGATTATGCTATAAATGTTGTAAATAAAAGCCATAATACTAGCCAAACTTTTTAAAGCAATTGGACATGTCTAGTTTTATGACACTGTCTTTTTGTATATTCTAAGAGAAAAATATTTAAGGAAAAATTAATACGAGTAGGTTTTATAAGAACAGGTGATACTAAATTTTGTTGAGTAGAACATTAAAAGATGTGGAGGCATTGGGTTTCTGCTAGCAATAGAGTTTAGATGTTTCCTACATGTCAGGTGTGTTTTTGCATTCTAGCTGTGCATAAAATGAACATTTTGTTAATTCTGTTTTTTATTTCTCCTTCCCATTCAGTTCCTTTTTTTCTCACCATTTCTTGTGTTCTAGTATTTTTGTTCTCTCATAATTCCAACACAGGAATTTTCAGTTCACCTTTTTGAATTGTAAAACTTCTAATTAGCATTGGCTTTCACTCAGCAGTATCTGTAGTAAAAATCTCCTTAATTTTGCCCATTTGGGATATAAAAGTGAAGTCTGAATTATAGAATATTTAAGAAATGGCTTTCAATAAAATTCAAGTGTGTATAATAACCAACTGACAGCAATTGAGGAATGTAGGGACCCATCACAAATTTGAGAAAAAAACTTGTTTTGAACATAAAAACACTTATAAATAAAATTTATTTTTATTATGACATTCAGTATTTGAATAAAACCACTGCTAAGAAAGCTTAGAATAATATTTTGAACTTTACTTCAATGTAGGCTAAATATTTCACTTATTTGCGCTCTTAATTTCATTAAAAGGTAATTGTTTTGAGGGTGCACATTTCTATTTAAATAGTTTATTTATTCTAATTTCCAATTTTTAATTAAATAGATTTTTATTGCTGTTGAAGGAAATTTATTTAATAAGACAAAGACTATAGCATAAAATGTTTTGTCTGACAATAAATAATTTTAATTTTACAGACACTTGAATCTGATACTAGGTAATACAATTTAAGATTGATAATGTGTATCATATTTATATTTTCTAAACAAATATTTGCAATTGCATTAAAACAACAATTTTTTTCAAGCACATTTTAAAAAGATAAAAATATTCAAAGATATGGCTTGTGTTTATTTATCTATTAGTTATCTCTTCATTTACTTTCTTTGGCCCTATTTCAAATTTCTGGTTTGCTTGAATCAACTCTAAAACTATGGCAACTCATGGTGAAACAGTAGAATTGTTTATTTCATATTAAAGAGCAGACTTTTTGAAAATATTTCTAGTAAACATTTTATTCAAATAGAAATATGGGGGAAAAGTTGAAGGAAGGGTCAGTTTTTTCCAAACAAAACTTTATTATGTTTACAAAAAATAGGAGGGACCTTAGAAGGATGTTACAGAATTGACAGGGTGGGTGCCACTTGAGACTGAGCTAGAGCAGTGATTGAAGTCTTATGGAGAAAATCCATAAGAAATAAATGTCTGAATCGAAGGCAGGAAGGGAT
>PVKP010036098.1:0-22726 GCA_004027715.1 Plecturocebus donacophilus | reverse complement strand
AAAGAAAGAAAAGAAAGAAAGAAAGAAAGAAAGAAAGAAAGAAAGAAAGAAAGAAAGAAAGAAAGAAAGAAAGAAAGGGAAAGAAAGAAAGAAATTAGACCAATTAATAACCCTACAGTGACCTCTAAGTGTTTAAGGGAAAGGAAGAGTCACACAGTTCTTACTTTAAATCAAAAGCTAGAAATGATTAAGCTTAGTGATGAAGGCATATCAAAAACTGAGATGAGGGGAAAGCTAGGCTCTGTACCAGGGAGTCAGTCAAGTTATGAATGCAAAAGAAAAGTTCTTAAAGGAAATTAAAAGTGCTACTCTAGTAAACATATTAATAATAAAAAAATTAAAACAATCTTATATCTTATTGCTGATAAGAAGAAAGTTATAGTAGTCTGGATAGATAAAACTAGCCACAACATTCCCTAACTCCCTAAGAGGCCCTAACTTTCTTCAGTTCTCTGAAGTCTGAGAGAGGTGAGGAAGATGTAGAAGAAAAATTGGAAGCTGGCAGAGGTTGGTTCATGAGATTTAAGGGAAGAAGCTGTCTCCATAACATAAATGTATGAGGTGAAGCAAGTGCTGATATAGAAGCTTCAGAAAGTTATCCGGAAGATCCAGATAAGATCATCGAAGAACCAAGTTCTCCAGAAGATCTAGATAAGATCATCACACTAAACAACAGATACTCAATGTAAACAAAATACTCTTTTATTGGAAAAAGATGTCATCTAGGACTTTCATACATAGAGAAGAACAGCCAATGCCTGGCTTCAAAACTTCAAAAGAGCGACCCTCTAATTAAAGGCTAATGCAGCTGGTGACTAAGTTAAAGCCAGTGCTCATTTACCATTCCAAAAATCATATGACCTTAAGATTTATGCTAAATCCACTCTGTGCTTTATAAATGGAAGAACAAAGCATGGATGACAGCACATCTGTTTACACCATGGTTTACTAAATATTCTAAGTCTGCTGTTAAGACCTAGTGCTCAAGGGAAAAGATTTCTTTCAAAATATTATTGCTCACTGGCAATGTATCTGGTCACCCACGAACTCTGATGGAGATGTATGAGAAAATAATTGCTGTTTGCATGCCTACTGGCACATCTATTCTGAAGCCCATGGATCAAGGAGTTATTACAACTTTCGAGTCTTATTATTTCAGAAATGCATTTTGTAAGACTATAGCTTTCATGGATAGTAATTTCTCTGATGCATCAGGGCAAAGTAAATTGAACTGCTTCTGGAAAGGATTCATCATTCCAGATGCCATTAAGAACATTTGTGATTCATGAGAGGAGGTAAAAATATCAACATTAACAGGAGTTTGGAAGAAATTGATTCTAACCCTTAAGCCTTTGAGGTGTTCAAGACTTCAGTGGAGGAAGTAACAGTGGATGTGATGAAAATAGCAAGAGAACTAAAATTAAAAGTGGACCCTGAAGATGTTACTGAATTGCTGCAATGTCATGATAAAATTTGAATGGATGAGGAGTTGCTTCTTCTGGAGGAACAAAGAAAGTGGTTTCTTGGGATGGAATCTACTAAAGATGAGTAGTGAAGATGCTGTGAACATTGTTGAAATAACAGAGAAGTATTTAGGATATTACACAAAATTCGGTAATAAAGCAGCAGCAGGTTTTCAGAGAACTGACTCCAAGTTTTAAAGAAGTTCTACCACAGGTAAAATACTATAAAACAACATCACATGCTACAGATGAAGTTTTTGTGAAAGGAAGAGTCAATTGATGCAGTAAACATCATTGTTATCTTATTTTAAGAAATTGCCACAGTCACTCTAATTTTCAGCAACCACCATCCTGATCAGTCGGCAGCCATCAACACTAATTCGAGACCCTCCACCAACAAAATAGAGTATAACTTGCTGAAGCCTCAACCATTAGCATTTTTCAGAAATTAAGTGTTTTTAATTAAGGTATGTACATTTTCTAGACATAATGCTATTGCACACTTAATAGATGGCAGTATAGGACAAATATAACTTTTATATACACTGGAAATCAAAAAATTTGTATGACTCACTTTATTGAGATATTCACTCTATTGCAGTGGTCTGGACCCAAGTCCACAGTAATTCCAAGGTAAGGCTATTTTTGAACATAGCTTCTGTCTCATTATCTCTCTTCTCTTCTGATATTCCAGTTACATGTATGTTAGCCAAGATAATCTTAAAGAAAAACAGAGCTGAACAATTTACACCAGCAGATATCAAAAACTTCTATAAAACTATAATATGAACTAAGAGAGTGTGGTAATAGTGCAAGCATAGACAAAGAGTGGGAGGCAGAGTTCTAAAGTTGCCCCCCTCCCCGAGAGTCTTCTTACTGTTATTTCATCAAAACTCATCTAGATACTACCATGAAAGAATTTTGCTGATGGAAGTATAGTTGCTATCCACCTTCAGTTGCAAATTTTAATAGAGAGGTTATTGTGTGTTATTCAGGTGAACCCAAAGTAAGCACATGAGCCCCTGAAGGGAAGAGCGGTAGGAAGAAGAGTCAGTCAGACATGCAGCTGAAGTAGAAGTAGGAGTGATGCTCTGTATGACACAAACTGCACTTGGGGTGGCTGGACGAGGGCCACATGGAAAGCATGAGAAGGAATCCAGAGCCTCTGGGACAAAAACTGAACTCCAACCCACAGTCAGCAAGGAAATGGGAACTTTAGTCCTACAATCATAAGGAATTGTATCCAACCAACAACCTGAAGACCTTGAAAGCAGACTCATCCCCAGAGTTTCCAGATAAGAATCTAGCCCTTCCAACTCTTTGATTTCAACCTGTGTAGACTTCTGACTTACAGAACTGTGAAATAAAAGATGGGTATTGTTTTAAGGCAATAAAGTTGTGGTAATTTGCAATGGTAGCAATAGAAAACTAATACAGTGACCAAGAATAAAGAGCCCATAAACAGACCTACATACTTAATAGAAAAAGTAACATTGCAGTGCAATGGGAAAAGGCTAGTCCTTTCAACAAATAGTGCTGGATCTATCTGATTTATGTATTTTCAAAAACTATGTCTAGACTACTATTTCACATCATATACAAAATAAATTCCAGATGGATTATGGATTTGAATGTAAAAAGTTGGGAGGAAAAAAGTGGGCTTTTAGAGAAAAGCATGAAAGAATATCTTTGCAAACTTACAGTGGCCAAAAATTTCTTAATGATAACTTAAGTGAAAACTATGAAGGAAATTTTTGAAATATTGTATTATCTTAAAATTGATGATTTTTCTCTCTCAAAAGACGCTAGTAACTAGTAACTTTTAAGAGTGAAATGATAATTAATTCATGGAGTGAGATAAGATACTTACAATGTATGTATCTGGCAAAGGATTGATATCTGAAACATAAAGAGAACTCCCACAAATTAGTAAGAAAACAATTAGACACTCCAGTAGAAAAATGGACAAATGGCCCGAATAGGCATTTTACAGAAGAGAATATAAAAATGGCCAATAATTTTTTTTTTCTTTTGAGAGAGAGTTTCACTCTTTGGCCCAGGCTAGAGTGCAACGGCGTGATCTTGGCTCACTGCAACCTCCTCCTGGGTTCAAGCGATTCTCCTGCCTCAGCCTCCTAAATAGCTGGGACTATCAGGCACACACCACCATGCCTGGCTAATTTTTTTTAATATTTTTAGTAGAGACGGGATTTCACCATGTCAGTCAGGCTGGTCTTGAACTCCTGACCTCATGATCCTTCCACCTTGGCCTCCCAAAGTACTGGATTTACAGGCATGAGCCACCACGCTCAGCCCAAAATAGTCAGTAATTTTTGGGGGCTGAACTTGATTACTTGTCAAAGAAATACAAATAAAATCACAATGAGATGCCACTATATCCCACACACTTGGGACTTTGATATTCTGCTGGTGACAGTATAAATTGGTATACTTTAAAAACTCCTTAGCAGTTTCTAATAAAACTACATATATATATGTAGTCTGTGATTCAACAGTTCCACTCCTAGATAGAAACCCAAGAGAACTATAAACATATATTTACGAAAGAAAATGTATTAGAATATTCACAGTAGCACCATTGATACCAAGGTGTGAATGTTTGTGTCTCTCAAAAATGTCTATGTTAAAACCCAATCCACAATGTGTTGGTATTAAGAGGTAAGGCCTTTGGGAGGTCACTAGGTCAGGAGGGCAGTAAACGGGATTAATGCCCTTAGAAAAGATGCCTGTGAGAGCTTGTTTGCCCTACGCCATGTGAGAACACAAAGAAGGCACCATCTGTGAGAAACAGGTCCTCATCAAACACCAGATCTGCCGGCACCTTGATCTTAGACTTTCCCAGCCTTCAGACATGTGAGTCATAACTTTCTATTGTTTATAATTACACAATCCAGGGTATTCTGTTATAGCAGCCCAAAGGGACTAAGACAATTGGTAAGAGCTAACACCTGGAAACTACATATGCTGGTTTTCCAGTTATTGTTTCTCAGCTCCAAAACTATCATTCTGTACTCTGCTTTGTAAGGTCGAGGCTGGAATTCTGCAGTCATATTTCTACTTTGCCAGATAAACCCATGTTAGCTTCTGCCAATGGAAGTGCTAATGAGACTGGAAGGCTTGCAGAGGGAGAAGGAACTAGATTCCTTCCCATCTTGCTTTCTGCTTCTGTCAGCCTCATTACAACAGTGGTTCTTCACTCTGGCAATGGCAATTGGTTGCGGTGTTGTTTTTCCCACACTCTCAAAGCCAGTCTCCTCAACCCCCTCAGAGGAAGCAGTACCAGCCGGGCTCCTCAGAGACACCTTTTCCAAGTCCTAAGGCATCAGCACCGCTTGAGCCAAAATCCCTCTCCAGAAATCTTGATTCTATCTCCACAGAACTTCTCCAGACTTCTCGGTTCTAATGATTTTATCTTTCCTTTGTCCACAAGCCTTACAGGTGCTTCCTGCAGTTATTGTCTTTGTATTATTTTAGTGTTTCCTTTTCCCCTTTCAGTCCTCCAGCATCTATTTAACCAATTCTTTATATTAATTTTTTCCTTTAAAATAATTGGTACACTTATAGTCCATCAACAGTAGAATAAAGTACAAAATATTCTCAATGTGTAATAATATACAAAAATGAGAATAAATGATCTACTACTATGCCTAATGACGTGGATAAGCCTCATAAACAATAATCAGTGAAAAGAAGCCAAATACAAACACAGCATAAAATGTATGTTTTTCTTAATATAGAATATAAAAACAGGTAAAACTAATGTACAATGTTTAGAAATCAAGACAGTTATTCTTGTTGGGGAAGGTGGGAGGGTTGGTTAGTGGCTTCAGTGCACAAGGAGGGCTTCTGAAATATTGATAATATGCTGTGACTTGGTCTGGGTTTCATGACACAAAAGTATTCAGTTTGTGAAAATTCATTCAGTTTTGCAATTATAATTTGATTTTCTGTTTCTCATACTACCAAAAAATATTTAAATAATAATGCAGCTAAATATGTTATAAACTAATGCTTGCAGTCAAACTGGATATTGACAGTAACTTTCTTTCTTTATGTCATAAAAACATTTTTGTAAATTCAAAAAAGTGAAAGATTCATAAGTAATTTATATTTTTAAAAATTAAAATGGTTTAAAAATAAAATATTATACAAAAATAAGCACAGTACTTTCTCTTAGCCTTTCTTTTACTTAGTACATCACATTTGTTTTTATACTCATGTCATTTCTTTTATAAACTATAAATGTGCCAATTAAAACATGTCAAACCTGTAGTGCACCCAAGCTACTTTTATCACCACAGTTTTATAAGGATATGAGAACTGGAGATAATTTAAGAAATAAATCATAAATTTATTATTGAAAACCTGACAACACTTTGGCGCTTGATTCCTATCTTCCCTTTCAGAATATAGGCACTAATATCTACTAAAAATCTTTAATACGCTTTTTATCTGCTTTAATTTTAGCTTTAAATATTCTTTTCCCATACTTCACCTGATTGACTACACTTGTTACTTCTTCAGTCTCCCAGATGCACTCTACTGTACAGGACTGTTTTTGGGGTTTTTGGTTTGTTTGTTTATTTTCTGTGGCAATTCCTTCTGGATACCATGATCTGATTGCAGGTCAGATTTTTCCACAGCATTTCCATACTGGACTGGACTGTTCTTGTGTTTTTTATTGTTGTTTGTTTTTGTTCTGTGTCAATTCCTCCTGGATACCATGATCTGATTGCAGATCAGAATTTCCCACAGCATTTCCTGAAGGGTCATCCATTCAGTATCTTCCTCATAACCATTTCTAAGTACTAGCCCTTCCTGATCTTTCAGGTTCTGCCCTCTCATGAGATTAAAAAAAAAGAAAAGAAAAGAAAAGAAAAACTTCCAGAATAGAATGTTCACAAACTGAACACACCTGTAAAATAGGAAGCCAGATCAAGATGCAGAATATTACCAGTGCACATGATGTGGTAGTCCACTCGAAGACCACATGAGAATCTGTTAAAATCATTTATTCATTCAATAGATATTTACAGTATGTCTACAATACCAGTCACTCTTCCAGGTCCTAATGCTACCCTGGAAATTTGTGAGACCGATTTTTCAGTTCTGACTCTGCTACTTTCTAACTATCTGATCTTGAATAGATTATTTAATCTTTCTGAGCCCCAATTTCTTTACACATAAAAACACAGTAAAACATTTCTAAAATGTCATAATTACCTAAGGAAAATCAAATAAGCGTTATAGAGAAAATACAGTTTGTGGTGGGACAGGCACAGACTTCTAGTTAGCATAGTTAATTGAACATTGCATTAGTCTGTTCCCACTTTGTTATAAAGAACTTCCTGAGACTGGATAATTTAGAAAGAAAAGAGGTTTAATTGACTCACAGTTCTGCATGGCTGGGAAGGCCTCAGGAAATTTACAATCATGGCCGAAGACACCTCTTCAGGGGGTGGCAGGAAAGAGAATGTGTGCTGGCAGATGCAATGCCAGATGCTTATAAAACCATCAGATCTCGTGAGAACTCATTCACTATCACGAGAACAGCACAGGAGAAACTGCTCACATTATTCAATTACATCCCACCAGGTCCCTCCCATAACATGTGGGGATTATTATAATTAAAAGTAAGATTTGGGTGGAGACACAGAGCCAAACCAGATCGAACATCTATTTCTTCTATTTTCACAAATCCCACAAAATGGGGAAAAAAAGAGAAGAGTTAAAAGGCAGTCAAGTATATGAAAAAAATGAATGAGCAACAGCAGGTGAGAAATATCTCAATCAATGTAGCAGAAAAGAAGATGGAACAGAAGTAACTAATTTAGCAGCGTAACCTCAGGGCCCACAAAGGGAGAAACTAGTAAAGCTAGCCAATGTGTTATCTGGAGGCTTGGGGCTAGGACATCAGAGTTCCTATGGGAAGCTGGGGTGAGGCTCAAGCTGAAATCAGGGCCTAGTTGAAAGACCTACGGTTCATTTGTTTATGAAGCAGCTGGAAGTCTAGGCCCCTTCCCATTTCACCTCACCCATCAAGGACTAGAAATTCACTCAGAGAAGCACTCCTGAAACTCCTGAAACCAAAGAAGAACTCCTGAAACCAAAACATAGTGTTGGGGATGGAAGACTGAAAATATTGGGTTGATTAAGTCAAAATCTGGATGCTGAAAGCTGAGACTTTCAGCTGCTTTTTCTACTCTACATTCAGAACAATACCAGCCAGACTTACACACCAACTCTGTTGTATTTGCCCCTCCATCCCCAATTCATATTTAAATGCATTCAAAGGATTCTTCAGAAGCCTGTGACAGAGATATTGTAAGATTTGGGAAGTCAGCAAGAAGATCTTAGCAAACCTGTCAAATGAAAAGGGAGAAGTATTAACTGCAGGAAAAAGTATTGTATGAGGAAGAAGTGTGGTGTAGTGCACAACGTGGCTTACCATTGCCTAACATTTGCACAATTGTGATAATGTAAACATTGAGTATTGATTTAGCCAAAAATGCTAGCGTAAGTACATAGGGGTATAGGGGAAGGAAACTGATGGGAAACAGGAGTGTTCTAGGTATTATCATTTGGCCTTCAACATACATTCTCACACTTTCAATGTAACCCCTTAATTATAGAGGCTGGGAAGCTAAAACTGACCACATTTCCCAAAAGGTCCTGCAGCTACAGTTCCGGACGCAATTTAAGTTCTGTCATAAAATGTACTCATTTGAGATTTGGAAGGCAGAAGTAAGGCAAAGGCCATTTCCTTGTGGCTGTGGCAGCTGGTAAACAAGATTAGACAGATAGGAATGTTTGCAGCAAACCGGGCACAGTGCCTCATGTCTATAATCCTAACACTTTGAGAGGCTGAGGCAGGTGGATCACCTGAGCTCAGGAATTTGAGACCAGCCTGGCCAACATGGTGAAACCCTGTCTCTACTAAAAACACAAAATTAGCCAGGCATGGTGGTGGGCACCTGTAATTCCAGCTACTCAGGAGGCTGAGCAGGACAATCGCTTGATCTCAGGAGGTGGAGGTTGCAGTGAGCCAAGATCACCCACTGCACTCCAGCCTGGGTGACAGAGTAAGACTTTGCCTCAAAAATAAATTTTAAAAAAGAATGTTTGCAGTAGGCAGAATTCACATCCTAATGTCTCTAGGACTTCATGGATATGGGGCATTAGCAGAGGTGACAATAGCAGCCACCTGACCTCCGTATCAACCCTACTGTACATGGTGTGCCACTGAACCCAATAGTCCTGCAACAGCCTTTGCCTCCCACTCAGGTTTTCCTTGCCCCATCCCCTACTCCCCAAAATTTGGTAATCACTGCACTGAATTGGTAATTCCCTGTACCTAATTCTTAGAATGGTTGCATTTCTCCAAATTAACCAAAAACTAATACAGGGAAAAAAATTGAGTCCCAAATGACAAATTGAGAAGTTGCAATATGAGGACATTATTTAAAATCCAGAATTTCAGGAAAATTAGCTGGCAGACTGGGGATGATGAACCCTGGAGAGCAGGTCTGGGAATAGATAGAAGTTAAAGTAATTTATAAATTACACTGCAGATATCCCAAAAGCGTAACTTGAATCTGACTTCGCCAATATAATTTTATTGCAATAAGATTAAGAATAGTCTTACCAGATTAAGAATTAATCTTACCAGAGGGTAGTTTTAAACACACATACATATGCCAGTTCTCTTCTTCAAAAGTTCTTCTTGGGCTTTGCAGGGAGTCTTACACCTGTAATCCCAACACTTTAGAAGGCTGAGGCAGGAGGATCCTTTCAGCCCAGTAGTTCAAGATCAGCCTGGGCAACAAAGAGAGACCCCCGTCTCTATGAAAACAACAAAATTAGCCAGGCATGATGGTGTGCACCTGTGGTCCCAGCTACTTGGTAGGCTGAGATGGGAGGATCTCTTGAGCCCTAGAGTTTAGGCTACAGTGAGTTGTGATTGCACCATTGCACTCCAGCCTGGGCAGTAAAGCAAGACCATGTCTCAAAGAAAAAGAAAGAAAGAAAAGTTTGTCTGTGTCAGGTTTATAGTATTAGTGCAGCCTAAGGAAGAAGTATATTCAAGCCTTTCACAATATATGTCTCACCATACATTCCTTCATTGACCTCCAAAAAATAATCGGTATGCATTAATACAAACAGAACATTTTAATGCTTTCTTTTAAGCCCATATACATTCAGTCTAACTCTCTCCCAAATTTCTAAGAAGTATCAGGAAGCCTATGTCTCTGTGATTACTTTTGGCTCTGCTTCTACTAACTACCATTTTGCATTTGCTAACTCTTGTCAGTGTGAATAGATTCACACAAGGAGCTCATCTCCTGTTCTTGCATTCTCCATCTACCTCTTTTTTTTTTCTATTTTCACATTTTATATAACTCATAAAACAGTGTTTGTATAAAAATTCACACAAAGTTGTTAAAGAGCATACAATTTCCAAAAATGTCCTGGGTTTTTGTTACATTCAGTTTTCTAAGGGTGCACTCCAATCAATGGTAAAATACAGACATGATGCGAGATTTCATATCTTTGGTAAAACTATTCTCATTATTTTGTATCCTCACAGTATTAACTCTGATATCCACTTTGTGCAGGGTCTGCTATTACTAGGATGTCAGAAAAACATTAAGGCTGGATCTATGAGAGGCAAGTGTTTCCAAACAGCAGTAATAGCCCCTTGACCCCCACCCCCACTTCATATATCTACACAGTCTATCTACAGCCAGGCAGGGTGCAAGCTCACGACCTCCACTCAGGAGTCTCGAGATCCTCCCTTGACTGGGCAAGAAGCAAACATCTGGGGGGAATGTTGGAAACAGAGGCCATCTCTAAAGGAACCCAGTGGCCACGCTGTGGTGTGGTCGGGCCAGCACCTGCTACCAATTAAATAGCCAATCCATTTACCACCTAAGTAGATCCCACTGGTTGGCTGGTTGATGATTGCTGCTAGGTGGTCGCCTCCCCAGTGAGAAGATCCTTTTACACAAGCTTTCCAGAGAAGCTGACTTTGCTGAAGTTTGGAGATGATGGAGAGAATTTACTTCGGAGAAACAGAAATATCTATAAAATAACATTTTAAATTCCTGTTCTATAAAGTCTTATAATCATTTCTGTAACTTGGCCTACAAACCCCTGCCCTGCTGTTCAGGCTTTTAGCTGTTCTGTTTCCTAGGCTCCATCCTTCATAGAATAAAAAAATCATATTTTCTTCCTTTTTTTTTTTTTTGAAATGGAGTCTGGCTCTGTTGCCCAGGCTGGAGTGCAATGGCGCAATCTTGGCTCACTGCAACCTCTGCCTCCCAGGTCCAAGCAATTCTAGTGCCTCAGCCTCCCAAGTAGTTGGGATAACAGGCACTTGCCACCACACCTGGCTAATTTTTATATTTTTAGTAGAGACGGGATTTCACCATGTTGGCCAGGCTGGTCTAGAACTCCTGACCTCAAATGATCTACCCACCTCAGCCTCCCAAAGTGCTGGGATTACAGGCATGAGCCACCATGCCTGGGGCCCCTTAAAAAGTCCTATTTTCTTACACAGAAAGATTGAAGTCACTGCAATCTTCTTCAAACTCATCTCAAGGCCTCCCAATACACAGTTGAAGAGCCGGAAGAAACTTTGAAATTATGGCTGCTTGGGTCAGCCACAGCACATTTTCAGAACACAGCCAAATCTTTCCCCATTTTTAGTCACAAGGTAGATTGTAAGGCACAAAGAATGACTTCCTGATTATCAGAACAATCAAATAATAAAAGCAGTGCCCAGAGAAAATTATGTGCCACAGTTGAAAATGCTGTGAAAAGGTAAATAACAATCTCTCCTGGATAAAGTACCTAGAATAAGATTATATTTTAGAAATCTGAAGTCATCCTTGATAAAAATTTCTTACTTTGTGTATGTGTGCATGTATTTCCACGTGTTTTTATTTAGGTTTTTATACCATTAAAAAATTTTCCACTTGAGCAAGTGCATCATTGATAATGTCTCTCAATTTTCTTTGTGATAGTTAATTTACACATAAGCAGTCATCAAATTATAACATAATTCTAAACTATGTTCATTCAATAGGCTGGATTCTAAAACTCTGGAAAAGAGTAAATATCTTTTTCCTTAGAAAAGCATGCATATTCAATGTTTCTGACCCACTTTCCTCATCAAACTTTGAAGAGTGCAGATGAAAGAAACTGAAAAGGTTAAACCCCCAAATACTTATTACTTTTACTTATTAATGAGAAATACATAAGTGAATTTGTGACTTTCATGCTGTTTAAAACAGCCTTATTAAAGAGACTAATTTGTGTGTTTGTGTGTGCGTGTGTTGGTACTCACCATAAGTTGTATGTGTTAATTTCTTGCATTTGAAGTCCTCTTTGATGACATCAGTGACCTGGTACTCCTTGCCATCATCCATCACTTCTACACAACTGCCACCAAACACTTTACAGGACTCTGTCGGTTTCACAGAGGACTACTCATTCCTCTAGTTTCTTGTTGTATCAGTGTTAAGTTGGTTGATTCAGTCTTCAGCACAAAGGGCCTCCACCAACTTGACATACACAGGCTCATCACAGTTGATGCAAGCATACAAAGATAGGCTTGGCGCTTGTTTAAGACTTTGGCAGCTTCGAGAATTCCATGTGCTAGGCCATCATGAATAAGGGTGGTCTTCAGCACCTCTTGTAAAGCGGTATTAACATCCATTATACTTCCAGCAGTAATGCCTTCCTCGGCCATGGCGGTGGGTTACCCGTGAAGCGGGATCTTGAACGCACCTGAACCTCCACCTCCACACGACTGGGTGCTGGCAGGGTAAGAAGAGGCATAATTTACATATCTTGAAATTTGTTCATCATAGTACAATGATTTCTTATAAATTTATGGAGTTGTATAAATTTATACAACCACCACTATTCACTTAAAAAATATTTTCATCACTCAAAAAAAGTCCCTGGTGTCTGCTTATAGTCACTTGCATTCCTACTCTCAGCTCCAGGAAACAATTTTTTTTTTTTGTCTATATAAGATTTGCCTTTTCTTTAGGATTCTTGTAAATTAAATTATACAAGATAGTCTTCTGTGTCTGGCTTCTTTCACTTAACATAATGTTTTAGGGTTCATTCATGTTGCAGCATGTATCGATAGCCATTCCTTTTTATTGCTGAATAGTATACCACTGTGTAGATATCACATTGGATTTATCCACTTATTAATTTGTGAACATCTGGATTGTTTTCACTTTTGGCTATTATACATAATGCTGTTATGAACATTCATGTGCAAATTTTATGTGAGTGCATGTTTCCAATTCTCTTGGATATATATCTAAGAGTGGAATTTCTGAATTAAATATAGAAAAAGATTCTATATTTACCTTTTTGAGGAACTGCCAAACAGTTTTCCATAGCAGTTGCACTGCTTTTGCATTCCCAACCAGCAATGTATGAGATTTCCAAATTCTACATACATCTGAGCAAAAACTTGATATTGTCCATCTTTATTATTATAGCCATTTTAGGAGGTATGTAATAATAGCATGTAGTTTTATTTTGCGTTTCCCTAATGATTAATAGTGTTAAGCATTTCCTCACAAACTTATTAGCCATTTTGTATTTTCTTTGTCAAATGTTTATTAAGGTCGGCTGTGGTGGCCCACGCCTGTAATACCAGAATTTTGGGAGGCCAAGGTGGGTGGATCATCTGAGCTCAGGAGTTCCAGATGAGCTGGCTAACATGGTGAAGCATCATCTCTACTGAAAATACAAAAATTAGCTGGGCCTGGACGGGTGGTTCACGCCTGTAAATTCCAGCACTTTGGGAGGCTGAGGTGGGTGGATCACCTGAGGTCAGGAGTTTGAGACCACCCTGACCAACATGAAGAAACCCCATCTCTACTAGAAATACAAAATTAGCCAGGTGTGGTGGCACATGCCTGTAATCCGAGCTACTCAGGAGGCTGAGGCAGGAGAATCGCTTGAACCTGGGGAGCAGAGGTTCTGGTGAGTCAGGATTGTGTCATTGCACTCCAGCCTGCACAACAAGAGTGAAACTCCATCTCAAAAAAAAAAAAAAAAAATTAGCCAGATGTGGTGATGCACGTCTGTAATCCCAGCTACTCCGGAGACTGAAGCAAGAGAATCGCTTTAACCCACATGGCAGAGGTTGCTGTGAGCTGAGATTGTGCCACTGCACTCCAGCCTGGGAGACAGAGTAAGACTCCACCTCAAAAAAAAAATGTCTATACATATCTTTTGCCTATTTATATATTCTTTTTCTTGAGAGATGAGATCTCACTGTATTACACAGGCTGATCTCAAACTCCTAGGCCCAAGCAGTTCTCCCATCCTAGCCTCCCGAAGTGCTGGGATTACAGGCACGAGCCACCACATCCACCTCTTTCGCCTTTTAGTTGAATAGTTTGTCTTGCAGTTATTGAGTTATAAGTATCCCTTACGTAGTCTGGATGCAAATAGTTTATCAGATATATTACTTGCAACACGTTCTTCCAATTTGTAGCTTGTCTTTTTATTTTTTAAAGATTCTTAGGTTTTGAAATCAGAAAAAAATTTAATGGACTCAATATTATGTGAAAAAGTATACTTAATCTCCTAATAATTTTATTCTTTTAAATCTTCAAACACAATACTGACAGAATTTGGAAACTGGAATTACAATTTACTCCCTAGAGGACAAACTATAACACAGAAAAAGCCTTCTATTATAACATATTTTGACACAAGATTAGTGGTTTACAGGTAACTGGCTGAGGGAGAAGAGTTCTGATTTGTAGCATTTCCAATTTCCATGTTATAAATACTTCACCAAGGACAATTTTAAGATACTAATGTTTCAACAACCAACTCAAAAAGTTTATGAACATTTACCTGTTGACTCTAGAGAGCCAGAAAGAACCAGCTCTAGCATACTATTGAAAATTTATGATTGAACTGGTAGTAAGAAGTCTTAAAGAGAAATGAAAGAAGGAAAGTGGAGGGGAGGGCAGGGGAGGGAAGGGGAGGGGAAGAAAGGAAAGTGAGAGAGGAGAGAGGAGGAGGGGGAAAGGGGAGGGGGAGGGTAAAAGAAAGAAAGAGACAGAGGGAGGGAAGGAAGGAGAAAAGGAAGGAAGGAAGGATGGAAGGAAGGGAAGGAGGGAGGGAGGAAGGAAGGGAGAGAGAGAAAAAAAGAAAGAAAGAAAGAAAGAAAGAAAAAAGAAAGAAAGAAAGAAAGAGAGAAAGAAAGAAAGAAAGAAAAGAAAAGAAAAGAAAAGAAAAAGAAAGAGAAAGAAAGGAAGGAAGGAAGGAAGGAAGGAAGGAAGGAAGGAAGGAAGGAAGAGACATTTGCTTTGGAGGAGTTTGAGGTTACCAAGAAAGATACTGCTGATCCTTTAAATAAAAGTGAAAGAAAAATTTGTTTTTAAAAAACTGAGTCTACAGATTGTAAAAACACATAAATTAGAAGCTCTACCAGGAATGAAAATGAAAATAAAATCATTCTCTGAATGGAGAAGCAGAAAATGAAGACTATTTTATAACTATGGTATCACTATCACTAATCCAGAAACCCCACTGAAGGGACTGTGGTGACTATGAGGAGTTCATTCCATGTTGTTTGTGTGGTGCTGACCCTGCCCATTCACCTCCAGCTGCTAACACACAACTCTGGCCTATCCGGTCACTGTATTGCTTCCCCTTAAACTTAGCATTGGTTCAGGAAGAAGCACATGGACCAATCCCCCCAAAGCCCTCCCTGCAGCTTTCTGTGGAAGAAACAAGAGATCAGTAGGCATAAGGATAATGTAAGCCTGGAGTTGCTGTCTGCTCAAGTAATGACTCACGCTTCCCCCACTATTTAGCAGCCGTGGGGTTTGGGAGGTGTATTAGTCCATTTTCATGATGCTGAAAAAGACATACCTGAGACTGGGCAATTCACAAAAGAAAGAGGTATAATGGACATACAGTTCCATGTGGCTGGGGAGGCCTCACTATCATAACAGAAGGCAAGAAGGAGCAAGTCACATCTTACATGGATGGCAGCAGGCAAAAAGAGAGCTTGTGTAGGGAAACTCCTGTTTTTAAAACTATCAGATCTTGTGAGACTCATTCACTATCACAAGAACAGTGCAGGAAAGACCTGCCTCCATAATTAAATCACCTCTCACTGGGTTCGTCTCATGACTTGTGGGAATTGTGGGAGTTACAATTCAAGATGAGATTTGGATGGGGACACAGCCAAACCATATCATGAGGCATTAAAAAAAATTAATTATACTGTCTCCTTCTACAGTGCAAGGCACTCCCCCTAGCCACAGTGAGTGGTCCAGAAGTAAGCTAATCAAGGCAAACCACAAGCCTTTCAATCAACCCTTCGGGAACTACATGCTGTCTTCCCCAGGAAATGACCCCATGGCCTAGCCTGAGGATAAACATAACACATAGGGAATGGCAAGGCCCACAGAATCCCAGAGAAAGATTGATGAGGCCACCCTTAAAGATGGTTCAACCTCTTCACTTTTTAATTGTGCAAACAAATAAATCTCTTTTCTTTAGCCAGTTTAAATTCCATTTTCTACGACAACAAAAGCATTCTACTGGGTTCAACATCTTTCTGCCCTTGTTTTTTTGGTTAGTTATTAACCTTTCTGTCATTTGATGTTGCCAAAATTTTGTAATTCTGTGCTCTTGGGCTTCAACTACTCACATATCTTTTTTTTTTTTTTTTAATGAGATAGAGTCTTGCTCTGTCACCCAGGCTGGAGTGCAGTGGTGCAATCTTGGCTCACTTCAACCTCCACCTCCCAGATTCAAGCAATTCTACCACCTCAGCTGCCTGAGTATCTGGGATTACAGGCATGCACCACCAGGCCCTGCTAATTTTTTTATTTTTATTAGAGATGGGGTTTCACTGTGTTGGCCAGGCTGCTCTCAAACTCCCGATCCAGGCAAGTGATCCACCTGCCTCGGCCTCCCAGAGTGCTGAAATTACAGGAATGTCACTTGTCTTCTGATCTATAAAGTCATCCAGTATATCTGTGAAAGCAAGCATGGAAGGACATGGATAGAGCATGCTGTTATTGATCCACAGTCATCTGTCCTTTCTTCACCAGCAATCTCTTTTCATGCAGGCCTGCTTGACCCAGCTTTGGACTGTTTATCTTTACTCCAAGATAAAGATAAACTGCCTACCAACAGAACATTGCATTTGCTTATTACCCCTGATTCCTTATGGAGAACTATAGCACCCTGGGCAAAAAATACCCTGTCTTGAAGCCCAACCCAGGCTCCTGGGACTTGTCCAGGCTGAGTCCTTAGAGCACACCTATTAAGAAAAAGAATCAAATAGTGGCAACATGACTTGCTACTGGTTCCTTTGCCTTTTGTGATCATTCCATTTCAATTCTTTTCAAAAGCTATATTGGCCATATCTGTTCCTTAAACACTAGCAAGTCCCCAGGTTTTAGTGCCACATAGTAATTCCCATTTTAATTAAATCCACAGGAATCAAGTGTTCTGTCCAAGTCTATAGTGGCAAAATCAGGCTACTTTCTAAAGTCCAGGAGAGGATTCAGTTAATTTCTATATCTGGTAGAACAATCTGTAATAGCCTTAATTGGATAAACATCTTGAAAAACTTTATATTTGATTCTAGGGGTGATGTTTTCTTTTTCTTTTTCTTTTTGTAAAGACAGGGTCTTGCTATGTTACTCAGGTCAGTCTCAAAATCCTGAGCTCAAGCAGTCATCCCACCTCAGTCTCCCAAAGTTCTAAGCTTACAGAGATGAGCCCCTACTGTGCTGAGCCTGGAAATGATATTTTTAGGCAGAATATTGATATATAAATACATTCTGAATGAAGAATCCAAAAGGCATTGTTAGGTGGGGAAAGGCAAAGTAAAGGGACTAAGAATGTTCTCTCTTGAGAAAAAAATTCTTAGAAGAGAACAAATGGCTGTCTCAAATATCTAAATGTCTGGACTCTGTAAAGGAAACTAGATTTAGGCCAGGCAAGGTGGCTCACACCTGTAATCTCAACACCTTGGGAGGCCAAGGTGGTAGATCACCTGAGGTCAGGAGTTCGAGACCAGCCTGGCCAACATGGTGAATCCCCGTCTCTACTAAAAATACAAAAATTAGCCAGGTGTGGTGGCACAGGCCTATAATCCCAGCTAATTGGGAGGCTGAGGCAGAAGAATTGCTTGAACCCAGGAGGCAGAGGTTGCAGTGAGCCAAGATTGCACCATTGTACTCCAGCCTAGGTAACAGAGTGAGATTCCATCTTCAAAAAAAAAAAAAAGGAAGAAACTAGATTTATTTCATGCTCCTCATGAGGAGGATTGGGAAAAATGATGAAAAGGAGAAATTAACTCAATCTGGGTTAAATGTATAATAAATGAGATTTTTCTTTCTTCTTCTTTTTGTTTTGTTTTGTTTTTCAGACAGAGTCTCACTCTGTTGCCCAGGCTGGAGTGCAGTGGCATGCTCATGGCCCACAGCAGCCTCAACCTCCTAAGCTTAAGCAGTCTTCCCACCTCAGCTTCCTTAATAGCCAGGACTACAGGTACACACCACCATGCCCAGCTAGTTTTTTGATTTTATGTTTTGTAGAGACAGAGTCTTGCTGTGTTGCCCAGGCTGGTCTTGAACTCCTGTACTCAAGGGATCCTCCCACCTCAGCTTCCCAAAGTGCTAGGATTACAAACATGAGCCACTGTGCCTGGCCTTGAGATTTTCCAATAATCTGAATTGTTCCCAAATGTAACAGATTGATTTGGGAGGTAGTGAGCACCCATCTGTAAAAAATGTCCAGCCACAGTTAGATGCTAAATGTCCAGCAGCCTATCAGGGATGCTAGAGATACACACTCTCAACTGGAACTGGCTTTGAAGATCTCAGATATTTTTAAAATTCTGGAATGTGTCTCAAGTGAAATGCAGTTTGTAAAATCCTAACTGGTGCTTCTTAAACTGTAGTGTGCATAAAATCACCTGGAAAACTGGTTAAAACATACATTCAAGGCCCCACCCCTCAGAGATTCTGATTCATTAAGTCTGAGGTGAGTCCCCAAATTTGCTTTTCTAATAAGCTCCCAAATTATGCTGATTCTGTTGGTCCAGGAACCATCCTTTACATAGACCTGCAAATCGTAATTTTATGTGATATTTGTAAAGAGATGAAAGAAAATTAAAAGGCTTGGCAAGCAAAAATAAATGAAAAGTAATGTGTACTTGGTGTTCATATAGGAAATAAAACAGTGTAATGACTCCTTCAAAGGAAAAAAATTCTTCCAAAATATAGGCCACATCTACCCAACAGTATGCAAACATTGGAGAGGAAATTAATTGGTACATATGGCTATGAGTGTTCATTTCTAACCAAACTAAACAGTCCATTAAAGCCTTTCTCTCAGACATTTAATTAAGTAATTCTGAGGAGATGATGTCATTTAAATTGCTCTGGTTTGGAGGCCAGGGATCCACTTAGGACAAGTATCTCTTCTGCTCCTCTCTAACTCCTTGTTTAGCAACTCCACCCAGACCATTAACAAAATCCAGGGTAAGCCTGTCAGCTAGAAGTAAAGGAAAGCTGTTTGGGACAAATAGTACAATTCAGTTTGTACATGTCTTTACTCTTGAAGTGGAGATGTGAGCAATCATCTTAAAATGATAAGCTCCCTAATGGCAAGTCCAGAGGAAATCCTTATCCATCCTTCAAGGCTCATCTTAAATTACACTCCCTTGTTAAATCTTTCCTAATCCCATCAACAGACTGTAAGCTCCAAATCCTTATCTCGCTGGCAGATCTCTTAAGATATAACCTACTAATTCCGATTTATAATGTTATTTGTTGTATTACTGTGGATCCAATCACACAGTGGGTTACATAGAAGAAGTATAATATAAAGAATTATTAAACTCTGATAAATGAGTACACAGAGACAAGGACAGTATAAGAAAACTATGAGGTACCCTAGGGCTGAGGGAGAGTAATCAAGGAAGAACAAAGTTGTAAGGGCGCCTCCTCCCCAGACCTGGGGTTCAGACCTCATTGGAAAAGGTATAGTTCAGCCTGATGACAGAAACAGAAAAGTTCACTGGTTTGCATTGGCCACAACTGTCACTAGGAGAATAAGAAGCATCCCTCCAGAGTACAGCCAGAGCTTAGCAGATCAGAAACCAGATGCATGGTTATGCACAGGCAGTGGGAATCTAGGGAACAGGCAAGCCAGAGGACCCAAATAAAGAGTAATGCCTCAGTGGAAAACTCCCAGGCAGTTGACAATCTACATGTAGGCTTGCACAGGGAATTGGGGCACTCACGTGGGCAGGAAGACTTTGGAACACCAGTTTCCATACCAAGGGATCTATGGGAAGCTTATTGCCAGGATAGGCTGAAACTGCAAGGTTACCTAGTGACTGCATAGTCTAGGAATCTGGCCAAAACAGAGTTCCACCAGATGTCTTCAAACCCACTCCACCAACTTGCTATGCAGTAGCCAGAAACAGCAGGAGACATCCTTCCAACAGCCTCTACTAAGAGAGCTTAGCATCATGCTCCCTGTAAAGAGGAGACACTTAAAAGAATTCTGCCCATTATCAAAGGGCATATCTCGAGGAGTGAATCTGGAGCTGAGAGGCAATAAACTGATGTTTGACATATATGTGTAATTACAAGATGGTTAACTCTTTTAAGATTTAAGACTGGGGTTCATCTCTGTAGTCTCTGTGGTACCTAGGTCTTATTATAACAAACTATTCTTCAGTAAATATTGAGAACTCCTGACTTTTTATGTGTGTGTGGCAGACATTGAGAAGCTGATCCTAAAATTTATATGGAAATGTAATGGACTCAACATAGCCAAAGCAATATTTGAGAAAACAAATTTCCAGGACTTGCATTTTCTGATTTCAAGACTTATGCCGGGCACGGTAGCTCACACCTGTAATCCCAGCACTTTGGGAGGCCAAGGCGGGCAGATCACGAGGTCAAGAGATCACGACTATCCTGGCCAACATGGTGAAACCCCATCTCTACTAAAAATACAAAAATTAGCCAGGCATAGTGGCGTGCGCCTGTAGTCACAGCTACTTGGGAGGCTGAGGCAGGAGAATCCCTTGAACCCAGGAGGCAGAGGCTGCAGTGAACTGAGATTGCGCCACTGCACTCTAGCCTGTATACAGAGCAAGACTTCATATCCAGAAAAAAATTTAAAAAACTTACTAAAAAGCTGCATTAACCAAGACAATGTCGTACTGGCATAAGGGTAAAACTATAGATACATAGAACAAAACTGAAAGCCCAGGAATAAATCAATAAATTTATGGTTAATTGATTTTTAACATAGGTGCCAAGACAGTTTAATGGAAGAAGAATATATTTTCAACAAATGATGCCAGAACAACTGACTACTCATACGTGAAAGAATGAATTTGAACCCCTATGTCACACCATATACAAAAATTCACTCTAAGTGGATCACATATCTAAATGTAAGAGTGAAAGCTGTAAAACTCTTAGAAGAAGAGGTTGGAGTAAATCTTTATGACTTTGGATTAGGCAATGGTTTCTTAGCTATAACATCAAAATTCAAAATCTTTGTACTTTAAAGGACATCATCAAGAATGTAAAATGACAGCCTACAAATGAGAGAAAATATTTATATATCTGATAAGGGATTTATATCCAGAACTTCCACAAATCAACAGTTTAAAAACAAAATTACCTAATTTTTAAAATAAGCAAGGGATTTGAATGGATATTTCTCCAAAGAAGATACATTGATGATCAATAAGCACATAAAAAGAGGCTCAAAATCATTAGTCATTAGGGAAACGTATGTCAAAACCTCAGCAATCTGCCACTTCGTACCTACCAGTGTGGCTGTAATTAAAAAAAAAAAAAACTAACAACTTTTGGAGGAAAATGTGGAAAAGTTGGAACCCACATGCATTGCTGGTGGGAATATAAAATAGTAAAGTCACTTTGCAAAACAGCCTGGTAGTTTTTTTAAATGTTGACCATAGTATTACCATATGAACCATCAACTCTACTCTTAGGTATATACAGCAAGAGAATTAGAAAGCTTATGTTGGCACAAAAATTTGTACATGACTATTTACAGCAGTATTATTCACAGTAGTCAAAAAGGGAAAACCACTCAAATGTCCATTAATTGATGAATGGCCAAACAAAATGTTGTATATCCATACAATAGAATACTTTTTTATATGAACATTAAAATATATTAAGTACGGATACATAGTACAACATAGATAAATCTTGAAAACATTCTAAGTGAAAGAAGCTGCACAAAAAAGGCCACATATTGTACAATTTTATCTATATCAACTATTCTAAATAGGCAAATCCATAAAAGCAGAGTGGAATAGTAGTTCCTGGGGACTGGTGGAAAATGGTGAATGACTGCTGATGGATATTGCATATTGAGAGAGAGAGATAAAAATATTCTGGAACAGAAGTAACCAGGTGTGGGGGCTCATGCCTGTAATCCCAATATGTTGAGAGGGCTAGGCAGGTGCATTACTTGAGTACAGAAGTTCAAGACCAGCCTGTGCAACATGGCAAAACCCCCATCCGTACAAAAAAAAATAAAAAATTAGCTGGGCATGGTGGCATGCACCTATAGTCCCAGATACCAAGAAGGCGAAGATGGAAGGATCACTTGATCCCAGGAGGTTGAGGCTACAGCAAGCTGTGATCATATCACTGTACTATGCCTGGGCAACAAAGTGAGGCCCTGTGTTGAAAAAAAAAAGAAAGGAATGATGTCTAAATAATATAGTGCATCTACTGAAAACTATTGAACTGTATACTCTAAAATGGCATTTTACAGTATGTAATCAGTTATGAATTATATCTGAACTAAACAGTTAAAATTGAGAACTAAGATTTTGGTATTTGCTTCCATTTTCTTCTTTCCTTTGCAAGTATGGAGTCATACCTAGAGAACCTGTATAGAAAAGAATAAAACCTTCTTTTCTTGGAACAATTAGAACACATAGAAAACTGGAATGTAGGCTGAGAACACCCGAAATCAGAATGCCTCTCCTCCTACCGGGGATCACAGCTCCTCATCAGCAAGAGAACAAGGCTTGACGGAGGATGAGTGTGATGAACTCACAGAATCAGGCTTCAGAAGGTGGATAATAAGAATCTTCTGTGAGCTAAAAGAACATGTACTAACCCAATGCAAAGAAACTAAGAACCTTGAAA
>PVKP010036097.1:0-22736 GCA_004027715.1 Plecturocebus donacophilus | reverse complement strand
CACTTTGGGAGGCCAAGGCGGGTGGATCACCTGAGGTCGGGAGTTCGAGACCAGCCTGGGCAACATGGAGAAACCCCATCTCTACTAAAAATACAAAATTAGCCAGGCATGGTGGCACATGCCTGTAATCCCAGCTACTCAGGAGGCTGAGGCAGGAGAATTGCTTGAACCTGGGAGGTGGAGGTTGTGGTGAGACAAGATAGCACCATTGCACTCCAGCCTGGGCAACAAGAGTGAATCTCAGTCTCAAAAAAAAAAAAAAGAAGAAGAAGTAGTTACCTATCCTGACACCATGAGACAGAATGAATTTGAAAAGAACCAAGATGTGGTAGAGGGCAGACAGGTTATGAAGCTTCACAGGGTGGCATCATTGTGGGAAGGATTTTCAAGAAAGACTTCAAGGAGAAAGTGGAGTTTGAACTGGTCTTGAGTAGGGGTAGAACTCAGGGGAACTGGTTTGAGGCAGGCAGGTATAAGGTCTGTTCAGAGATTAGTGAGCAGAACATTCAAGGCAGGGCAGAAGTAGCACAGTATGCTTTAGAATATAGGATCATGGGCTAGGCACGGTGGCTCACACCTGTCATCTCAGCACTTTGGAAGGCTGATGCGAATGGATCACTTGAGGTCAGGTGTTCAAGATCAGCCTGGCCAACACGGTGAAACCCCATCTCTACTAAAAATACAAAAATTAGCCAGGCATGGTAGCACGTGCCTGTTAATCCCAGCTACTTGGGAGGCTGAAGCAGGAGAATCACTTGAACCCGAGAGGCGGAGGTTGCAGTGAGCCAAGGTTGCACCACTGCACTCCAGCCTGGGCAACAGAGGCTGTTGTTTTAAAAACTCTGTCTCAAAAAATATATATAAGATCATTGAAGGGTGTTGCCATGAGCTGGTTGTGATGATCCTGGGCACACCTCATTCACCCATCTGTAAAATGGAAATCATGACACTAGCACCCTGCTCCCAGATATGATGAGGACTAAATGAGCTAGCCAGTTCATGTGTGTTAATCATGTGTAGTAAGAAGTTTATAAACACTAGTGATGATGGTTCATTTAAATATGGCTAGAAAAGGAGATGGGACAGACTTGAGAAGAAGCTTTGAGTATGAGGCTACGTTATCTAGTACGCAGGAGGAAGCCACTGGAAAAAAAACGAGAAACAGAGCACCTTAACCAAGCAGTGGTGCCGGAAGTCATGACTTCTAACAGGCTCTGGCATTCCCAGATGCCATCAACCAGCAAGTTATAAATCTGTTCCTTTGTGGTTTACAAACTCCATCTTTGTATATCTACATCTTTGATAGGCACAGTAGGCTGTACAGTAGGCAGATGATGTTAACCCATTTTAGAGGTGAGGAAGCAGAGGCCAGGGAACTGGGTGATTTGCACAAGGTTGCCTGCCCAGGAAGGGATGTGGAATAAAGGCAGGACACCTGAGCCTGCTTCTCCGACTCCTGCTCCAGTGCTCTCTCCTTTCGACTGCATTGCTTAGAGGGCAAAATGCACAATGGAACCTGCCTTTTATCATCACTGAAATATTTTCACACATGCACACATGCTCTCACAGGAGAGGGCCTTCATGCCAGAATGACCTTTGATCTGATCGCTCCTAGCTCTCTCTATGGGATGAGAATGAGCCCAACTATGCAGTAACTGTAGCTACCATTCACAGCCCAGGAAGGTCATGGAGAACTTGAGTACCAGTTTTCTCAATGCAGTAAACTGACCCATATGTGCTAGTGGATCAAGAAGGACAAATAGAAGCTTGTAATCCCAGTTTCTTTGTCCCTCTGCAGCAGGCTATCACAACCTAAATTGATGTACATTCTTGTTTTTCTCCTGCATTACCACCCTAAGTGTATTTGAATGTTCCCAGCAAGTTACTGCATTCCTACCACCCCTGAAAGCATTTTCCAAAAACATGTTTTAGTTTAAGTTGACTGGTGGTTTGGCAAACAAAAGGCTGGAATGTGGCACGATGAGTCAAATTTAAACCCAATGGCTTAAATTAAGGGCATGCTGTTGCCAAGCCCTTGGTGGGCCTTCATGTGCATCAGCAGCCTGGCCCCTTCACACAGGTTCCTCTGCCACAGTGACCTTGGATTCACTTGAGGCTGTCCAGGTGGTGGCCTTCCCCTGATGGGGGGGTGGCCCCGGCCACCTGGGTTTTAAACTGGTGCTATCTGGGATGGAGGAAAGGCCAACCACTGTAGCAGCAATAAAGTCAAAAGAGCAAAGCCACAGGCCCATTTGAAAATGAGGTACAGGGCCAGGCATAGTGGCTCACACCTGTAATCCCAGCACTCTGGGAGGCCATGGCAGGCGGATCACCTAAGGTCGTGAGTTCGAGATCAGCCTAGCCAAGATAGTGGAACCCCACCTCTACTAAAACTACAAAAATTATCTGGGCTGATGGCACACTACTGTAGTCCCAGCTACTCTGGAGGCTGAGGCACGAGAATCCTTGAACCCAGGGTGCAGAGGTCATAGTGAGCCAAGATCAGGCCACTGCACTCCAGCCGGAGTAACAGAGGGAGACTCTGTCTCAAAAAATAAAAAAAAAGGAAAAGGAAAAGAAGTGATGCACAGAAATGGGTGTGATCCCACCCTTCTGAAACTTCATAGCATATCTGCCTCTACCACAACTTGGTACTGGGGGCATTAACTTTGAGGATACAGGGTGGATCCTTCAATGACTGGTGGTTAAACTGCTAGTGATTTCACGGGAGGAAGTCTACGTCTCTTGGGATTTTTGGCTTTAGAAGTGGGGGACACTCACAGACAGGGGGACATGGCCACAGAATTGGAGGGGGCTGTGCAGAAAAAGGAGGCCACCTGAAGAAGTGGGAGATGCCCACACCACCCCAGAAATAGGAGAGAACCCACAGAAATGGGGGCTCCCAAAGAAATGGGGAAAGACAGAGACTAGAGCATATACTCCTAATAGTTTAAAATAAGCATGGACTCTCAATTAGGCAGACTCATAAATTCACTTACCACTCATATACCTCTAAAAGATGCCAGTCATGGTGTCTACCCTGCAGTGTTGCTGTGAGAATGAAATTGAATTTCAATCTGGAAAATGCTGTAGAACCGCGCCTGGTATGTGGTAACGTTCAATGACTGGAGTAGTTATTGCTGTTACTGTCATCATCAATGTTAGGGACCTTATTCTGGGCATTAGAAAATACACAAAACCAGAGATTAAAGATGACATAAAATACTCCGATTTCTGTTTTATTATTTCTCTACCTGATTTTTTTTCCAGTACCACTTTGGAGACTGCTGGATCAAAAGTGTGTCCATTTTGTATAATTTTTTTTCCTTGAGGACTTGGGATCTAAACCTATATCACCAGTATCCCGGCAATGTTTTCTAATAAAATTCTACCTAAGCATCTAGGCTCCGTCGGGGGCTTATACCGCGGGATGTGCCAAATTGGGCAAGTGAGCTGGGTTTTCAGTGCCAGTCCCACAGACCTTTTCTCATCCAAGGAGAGATGCTCCTAAGAGTATTTACACTGTGCTCTGAGTATCTGGGCCCCAGAATCTGAAGGCCCCAGAAAGAGATCTCCGATGGCAAGGAGTGGGAATTGACGGTATCCTCTGGCTAGGTCTCCATATGCGGCAAATTGCTTCAAGTGAAGGCTTTTGAATCCCTGTATGGGTATTTACGGATATTTCTGTATTGGGCCCGAACACCCAGTGTTGCCGTAGCCACTTGAGAATCATAGCAGATCTGGCCCCTGCTTGTCAGGTCCCTCTGGGCTACTCTGAGGAACAAAGTATAACTATTCAAACAGCAAGTTGAATTAGTACACTCTATGAGCATTGGAGATGGCTTCTTGAAAGAGGTAGAACCTAAAATTCTCCTTTGAAGGATGGCCAGGATTTGGCCAGATGGAGAGGCAAGTGGAAGGCTTTGCAGGGACAAGCGATATAAGCGGAACCTGGAAATGGGAACAAATGATTGTGGGTCAGGAGCCAATGGTGATGTGACATTTAGCCTCATAAAACCATAGGGCAGAGGTAAAGGTTGCTGGAATAGAAGGGAGCTCAGTTTAAGGCAGATCACCAAGCCAAACATCGCTGTTCAGATTGATGCAATGGGGAATAAACTGCCATTGTCAATTCAAAAGTAACCAGGGCCAGGTGTGGTGGCTCATGCCTGTAATCCCAACACTTTAGGAGGCTGAGGCAGTTGGATCAGTTGAGGGGAGGAGTTCGAGAGTAGCCTAGCCAACATGGTGAAACCCCATCTCTACTAAAAATGCAAAACTCAGCTGAGCATGTTGGCAGGCACCTGTAGTCCCAGCTACTCAAAAGGCTGGGGCAGGAGAATCAGTTGAACCTGAAAGGTGGAGGTTGCAGTGAGCTGAGCTCACACCACTGCACTCCAACCACTGCACTCCAGCCTGCACAACTGAGCAAGACTCCATCTCAAAAAAAAGTAACCAGGGTAGGTGAAAGATGAAGTGGCAAGTTTCTGCTGAGAATACAATTAATGCATGTAAACTTGGCTCTCCTTATTATTTTAACTGCCTCCGTTAGAGAGCTGTTTCACTTGCAAATAATATTTACCCGATCTTGACATGCCTGCTGATTATTAATGTCGCTGAAATTTTTTTCTCTTTCAACCTGTCAGTGTTCAAGCTCAAAGTCAGAACAAGACTTTCCAGGTTTTTAATCTGTGTTAGCCATTGAGTAAATAAGGGTCTTGGAAGTGCCCAGCACTCAGAGCAGGGAGAGGCACTGCCTAGTGTAACTAAGCGTTTATTCTAGAAGATGCAGCCTTCCTATAGATGGGCACCGACTTGGGTACTGAGCATGTGACACACGGCAGGGCTGCTTGAGGCTGGGACTCGTTTCTGCCTCTGGTGACTCTGGGAGATTTTCCAGTCAGACATACACCTCATACTGTAGCACCCACTATCATATGAGATAGAGGAATTTGGGGATAAATTGTGTTCTTATTCTTAACAATTCTCTATGGAATGATAGAGTATGCTTAGGCAACAGCCTTGTGGTTTTGTCCTTTGAAACTAACAAGTAGAGGAAGCTGCTATTTTTGTTGATGCTTCTGAAAGCCCACGTGTTTACTGTCCCTCCAGACCTCAGGCTGCTTGCCCTTCTGGAAAGGGATTGAGATATGTTTACATTCTAAGTCATTGACTCCTAGGCCCATGCCACCCCCGGGGCACCAGTCTGGAACCAGTCCCCATATAGCCAGACGGTCTGCCATTGACCTGGATATGTCATTTGACCATCATGAACCGCCTCTATAGCAGGAGAAAATTTGGGTAAACTGTTTCCTGGGTCTCTTCCAGCTACAACACTCTTAGATTTAAAAAAGACAAATGCGTGTTTTAAAAAAAACACTATTTTCTGGGTGCAGAGGCTCACACCTATAATCCCAGCACTTTGGGAGGCCAAAGCGGGTGAATCACAAGGTCAGGAGATCAAGACCATCCTGGCCAACATGGTGAAACCCCGTCTCTACTAAAAATACAAAAATAAGCTGGATGTGATGGCACATGCTTGTAATCCCAGCTACTTGGGAGGCTGAGGCAGGAGAATCTCTTGAACCAGGGAGCTGTAGGTTGCAGTGAGCCGTGATTGCACCACTGCACTCCAGCCTGGTAACAGAGTGAGATTCCGTCTTAAAAAAAAAAAAAAAAAAACACTATTTGTTGAGTGCTTACCATGTGTCAGGCTGAGGGTAGAGTGGGAAACAGGACAACACCTGCTGTCTTGAGGGTTCCATCCTAATTAGCCAATCAGCAAGTAAGTAAACAAGACCAATTCAGATATGCATAAATGGAACAATAAAGAACGATGAAACCATAGTAAGGTAAAGATGGCAACAGGGAGGTTTTCCCATAGGGTGGCCAGGGCAAGGCTCTCTGAGCCCGGGGCAGGCCACAACTAAACTGAGACCTGAGAGATGGGATGGAGCCGAGAATGTAAAGATGTGGCGGAGGCAAAGGCCCGGAGGTGAGAATGAGCTTGGCCTGTTTGAGAAACCAATAGCCTGTGTAGCCAGGCAGAATGAATTTATGCAAAACTAGGCTGGAAAAAAAGCAGAAACTAGATCAGGGAGAACCTTGCCAGTCACAGTAAGGAGCTCGAGTTTTTCCCCATGTGCAAAGGGAAGCCATGAGAATTTTAAGCAAAGAAGTAACGTGAACTGATGGAGTTTTAAAACTATGAATGCTATGCTAAAATAAACGGCAGGGAAGAAAACATAAGAAGCCTGCTCTTTACACAAGTGCAGTGAGCTAGGAGGGAAATCTCCCTTCTGCCCATTCATCTTGCAGACACCACTTCAAACTTTAGTTGATATCCTCTCTGAGATTTGCTATGCGATGTTGCTTGCAACTAGATGTTTCTCCTACTCATTGCCTCCAGAACTAGCATAAGCCAAAGCTGAAGGGCAGGATGTGGTTTCAGCATGCGGTGACCACCATCCCTCCCTCCAGGAGCTCAGAGCCATTCCTGGTACTGCACAGCTTGTCACTGCAGATCCTGCCGGATGCCCAGAGTGCCCACACGATAATGACACCATGGAATTCCAGAGGAGCCGAGAAGCCTCCTCCTCCTTCCCCTTCCCTCCCCCTGCCTCTCTTTAAACATAGCCACAAGTTACTGGCACCTGGGCTAAACTTTGCCCAGTCGAAAACAAGCAGTCCCTTCCAGAGAAGACATTTTCCTCTGTTCTCTTTTTCTCTTGTGGCTGGGGCAAAGAATCCAATTGGCTAAGTCATCTTGGTACAGAGATTGCTAGATACAAACCTACTTTCCTAGCCACACAGCTCTCCTAACAGAAATCAAAAAATTTGGGTTATGCACAATGGCTCATGCCTATAATCCCAACACTTTGGGAGGCCGAGGTAGGCAGATCAGCTGAGGTCAGGAGTTCAAGACCAACCTGGCCAATATGGCAAAACCCAATCTCTACTAAAAATACAAAAATTAGCCGGGTGTGGTGGCGGGGGCCTGGAATCCCAGCTACTCAGGAGGCTAAGGCAGGACAATCACTTGAACCTGGGAGGCGGAGGTTACAGTGAGCCAAGATTGCGCCATTGTGCTCCAGCCTGGGTGACAGAGTGAGACTCTGTCTCAAAAATCAAAAAATTTAAAAATTGGTAAATTCTGCTGTCTTCTCCACTAGTTCCATACATCACTACCTAGTAGTTCTGGGCCTGTAGAGTGATGCTGAGATGGAAAGTAGACCCAGTGGTTTACCCAAAGCAATCGCCTCATCCTAAATATGCTGTTAGCACTTTCTGGCCATTATCATACCCTTTATATTAAACGTTGATTACCAGTCACACCATGATATATAAAATTTCTAGACTCTGTTTCCCCAGAACATAACAATAAATGGTATTGCTCCCATTTTTGGACTAAAATTTGGCCCTTCATGTAAATTGATTAGGCTTGTCAACCTGAAGTCCTGAGACTATCAGAATATATGTTCTGCCAGGCACAGTGGCTCATGCCTGCAATCCCAGCACTTCTCAAGGCTGAAACAGGAAGATCACTCGATCCCACAAGTGCAAGGCCAGCCTGGGTAACATAGCAAGACCCTGTCTCTACAAAACAGAAAAATTAGCCAGGTGTGGTGGTGTGCCCCTGTGGTCCCAGCTACTTGGGAGACTGAGATGGGAAGATAGCTTGAGCCTCAGAGGTGAAGGCAGCAGTGACCCATGACTGTGCCACTGCACTCCAGCCTAGGTGACAGAGTGAGACCCTGTGGAAAAAAAAAAAAAAAAAGAAAGAAAGAAAGGGAGGGAGGGGAAGGAAAGAAAATGTGTTCTCTGTTAAACATACCTGGGCTCAAGTCCTGACTCTGCCATTTGCTACTGTTGGTATGGCTTTAGATGAAAACTCCTCTGAGCCTCAATACCCTCATTGGTTAAATGGAGAACCTACCTCATTGGGTGGTTGTTGAAGATAAACAAGATTACATCTATACAGTGCTTAGCGCAGTTGCTGACACATAGTAAGCGCCTTATTGTTGTTAGCAAAATAAGACTCCATGGTAGATAACACTATGCAAGTCATAAAATGTATCAGCATTAACTTTTCTCAACAGATAGGGTGCTATTAAATGAATCACCAACATAGTAAAATGACAGAAAGGAATATTATAGTGTAAAAGCATTTATGCATTTGTTTGACAACAGGTACAACTGAAATACAGTGATTCTGAAGGTCTTTAAATGGGTTGTACTTTGCCCTGTTAACTCACTATTTCCTGACTGCCAATAATTTTACTTAGTAATGCTCTGTGTTGTGGTAAAAGCTAATGATAATAATGTATCGAGTATATTCTTTGTACCAGGCATCATTATGAGTGCTATGTGAACACATTTAATCTTCACAGCAACTTTGAAGTAGGTACTATTACTGTGTATATTTTGAAGATGGGGAAACTGAGGCAGACAGTTCACCTCTGGAGCCCTCACTCTTAAACTCTATGATATATACCAGAAACTCTATGATATAGCCCAGGTGCTAAATCTGGCCCTCCACCTGCTTTTTTAAATAAAGTTTTATTGGAATACACCCAAATAAAGTTTGTTTACACATTGTTTAGAGCTGTTTCTGTGCTACAGCTGCAGGGTGGAGTAGTTGCTAAAGAGACCATGTGGCCCACAAACCTTAAAACACCTACTGCCTGGCACTTTACAGAAAAAGTTTGCCAACCCCTGATGTCAACTTTAAACTCACAAAAAGACTGGAGTTTAGAAGGGAAAGAAATAATACCTAATAATAAAAATGCCTGTGTTTAGTATTTACCGTGGATTTATACATATTTATCTCACTTAATTCTCGTAAGAATCCTGTGAAGTAAATAGCCTTTTTATTTCCATGTTAGAAATGAAGAATCTGGAGTTCAGAGGGATTAAATGACTTACACTGTAGGCTGGAGAGCAAACTCCTTGAGTCTAGGGATCATGTGTCTTCATCATCATATCCCTGTCACCTACCACGATGCTAGGACAGGGTGGACACTCAGAAAATACTTGCTAAATGAATGACAGTTACAAAGGTCACCCAGCTAGAGAATCCAGGTCTTCTCCTATTCCAGAGTTCCTCCTCCTGACTCCACAGCTGTCTAACAGTTAAAAAAAAAAAAAAGACGGTTGTGGGGGGTACTTTCCCTTGAGATAGAATGAAGCACAGATTGGTTAACATGTCATTATGCTGTCAGTTGACAAATTTTTGCTATTACCTCCTTCTTAGTCAGAGAAGATAATCAGACCAAAAGGCAGTTCGTTTCTCCTCCAATGCACAGTCATAGTGTTGAGAGTTTACTTGTCCTTGTGATTGGTGCATATTTAGACAAGATTAAAACTGACACCCTCATGAGATGGTAGTCACATGGAATCTGGGTTTTGGATGGATTTCAGGCAGAGCTCTGGCTGCCTTCCTCCCAACCCCTTGCCCCACCTCCTACCCAGTGATGAGTCACAGTACACAGCCGACTGCCCTTCAAGAGCCGACCCAAGGCTTTTGTTTTCTTTCATCTTGCTTCATGTTGGTCATGTGAGGATCAGAGTATTAATAGAACATCGCCTCGGCCTTCTGAATCTTGCTGTTGGTCAGAGAGATACACGAAAGGTTTGGCCAGCCCCTTTGTGCCATTTTCACTCCTTTGTTGACTATCACGTGCTGGTTGGTGGCAAAGCTAAACCACAGCATTTAGTGTGCTCACCACCCATGGCCATGGTCTCTACTGGTGCTATGATTTCCTGCCTCTTTTAGCAGACACTTGGTGAGCTCCTGACTTCCAATTAGATCACCAGTACTAATTGTAACAAACCACCTCCTTCTCCCAGTCAGCTAGCCTCATCCCTCCTGCATGTGGAAAAGATACAGAAGCCAGGGAGAAAAAGGAGTTTGGTTTGGGAGTGGTTATATATATATATATATGTATATGTAAAGTAGAATTACATTCAGGAAATTAAAAGTCTATGTGTGGTTTAACAGGCTCCTGGACCACTGCATGAGGACAAAAATGCTATAGAAATGCCATGGAAGCAGAGGTGCTCTGAACTGCCTAGGGCCTTGATCCAGAAGTTTCCATTCTCCTCTGCAACCCAATTTTTAACATTTCATTTTGCATGCCCAATTACACTGAGCATGACACTAGGGTGGGTGCTGGAATTACTAAGCCTTGATTCCAGCACCCACCAGTGTCATGCCCAGTGTCTATTGACCTGAAGTGAAGTTGGGCTAAGGCCTGGCCAGGAGATGAAACTCTCTTGGAAAGTTTCCTTGAAACAGAGATCTTAGCTTCAATGTAAAGGAGGGGTCTTGGTTCCCTATGTCTCGTCTATTGAGTCTCAGGCTAGATATTACCACAGTTGTTTTTGCGCCAACCTAATAGTTTTCTCTGGGGGCCTGGTGGGTTCTCATGAAGTTAATTATTTTCACTTTACATCAACCTCTTTTGTTTGTTAAGTCTTTGAAAGCATGACGTTTGTCCTTTTACTTTCCTGTGTTGAGATGGAGTCTGCTGAGTCCTCACCGGTTGTGGAGTGGCTTATAAGATGGGTCTCTTGAGCCTCACTTTGTTCATCTGTTAAGCAGATTGAGTTAGATGGTCTCTAAGACTCCTTCCAGTCTAAAGTTTCATTTTTCAACAATAGAATCTTTGTGTTGTTTTTATTTTTATTTTTCGAGATGGAGTCTTGCTCTGTTGCCCAGGCTGGATTGTAATGGCACAATCTCGGCTCACTGCAACCTCTACCTCCAGGGTTCAAGCAATTCTCCTGTCTCAGCTTCCCAAGTAGCTGGGATTACAGACATTTGCCACCACGCCCAGCTAATTTTTTTTATTTTTAGTAGAGATGGGGTTTCACCACATTGGCCAGGCTGATCTCAAACTCCTGACCTCAAGTGATCCACCTGCCTTGGCCTCCCAAAGTGCTGAGATTACAGGCATGAGCCACTGTGCCTGGCCTTTATTTGTTTTTTAATCTTTCCACGTGGGTAAAGAATTTTGCTATGGAAGGAAAGAAAGATTGGACTAAGAATTTTGCTATGGAAGGAAAGAAAGATTGGACTAAGTATGCACTAACTTCAGTTATTATCTTCATTTACTTTTGGCAATTGTGGGGGTGGTAGGAATGGGACATACTTTTTCAACAAACAAACTGGCCGGGCACAGTGGCTCACACCTGTAATCCCAGCATTTGGGGAGGCCAAGGCGGGTGGATCACGTGAGGTCAGGAGTTCAAGAGCAGCCTGGCCAACGTGGCAAAACCTCATCTCTACTAAAAATACAAAAAGAAACATTAGCCAGGCATGGTGGCATATGCCTATAATCCCAACTACTCAGGAGACTGAGGCAGGAGAATCACTTGAACCCAGGAGGTAGAGGTTGCAGTGAGCTGAGATCGCACCATTGCACTCCAGCCTGGGCAACAAAGCAAGACTCTATCTCAAAAACAAAACAAAAAACTAACCTTTATTTAGGACCTAATTAGTGCAAGGCACTTGCTGAGGGCTTTATGTGCATTCTCCCATTATTGGTCACAACAATCTTGGGAACTCTAGGTATTATTAATATAGGTGAAAAAACTGGGTGGGGCACCAAGGAATGTAGTAACCTCCCCATCATCACAGAACTAATACAGCAGCAAATCAAGACTTGAATCTAAGGCCAAGAGCTACAAGGATCCTAGTTTTTAGCCACAGTGACATCATATAAAATACATCCCTGAATTTCTCCCTTTTTCCCATGATTGGCATCTTTCTACAGAAATTTAAGTGCAATGAAAGGGTCTAATTAATAGGCATGATTATTGAACACTGCCAAAGCAGGAGGTATCGGGATAAGAACTTTCCACTTCCATGGAAAGTGCATATGACTGCTGAATATGGGCTTTAGGTGTCTTGCGAGCCGTCAGGGCCAAGAGGAAGAAGTTCACGCGGGGGCAGAAGAATTCCCACTGGGAGGTGATTCTGCAGAACTCAGCCATTCACAGGTCAGGGGAGATTTTGTTCCCTTCAGGGCACGTCGGCTTCACTTGCTAAAGTAGGACAAGCAGAATGAATTAGCCCTGGCTGAAGCCAAAATTCTTTATATTTAAAAGAAGAAAAGCAGTTAAATATTCAGCCTGATCCTGGGTTTTGAATTACCCCATTTATCTTTCACTCTGAGCATCTGCTTTTTATTGCATTGTGGCCCTGCCTGCCATTTATCTCCCCGTCAGTCTGTATCCACGTGTCATGGGACTCAAAAGTGAAGATTAGAGGAGAAAAATATCTCTGTATTCTAAGCCTGGCAACTTCTATTTTTATCCTCAGCTGTTGGAGCTGATAGCAAAGTCACAGCTCACATCCCTGAGTGGCATCGCCCAAAAGAACTTTATGAATATTTTGGAAAAAGTGGTACTGAAAGGTGAGCCTTCTGTCAGTCTCTTTCCTCTTTTTATAGACGGGGGGTGGGCAGATGGGTTTTCCAATGGAGTGGACATGTCATTTGATTTAAAGACATGTGAAAGGATGGAAATCAGTAACTCCAGCTACATTTCAGAAGCACTAGATTCCAGTTCAGAAAGGGGTGCAACTCATCCTCATAGCAAAGGGTGAGACTGTCACCCTCCTGTCCTTTCTTTGGGATCATCCATTTGTCTTACTATAATCCTTGTAGGTTTCTCAGTATAGGCACAGGTCCCAGTGCTGGCTATGGAGCCTCCTGGTTCCAAATTCCTAGAAAATCAACCTGTGTACAAAGTCAGAATAGATTCACAGACTATTTGAGCTAGAAGGAACGTTAGGTCTCTGGTTCAACTGTCTCATTGTACACATGGGGAAACTGAGGCCTATGAGGAGAAGTGATTTGTCTATAATCACACAGAGTCAGCCAGACAGGATTAGAACCCAGGCTCCAAACCCCTGGAACCGTGTTCCTTCCACTGACTGTCCTACAGGGGGGTCACTTCTGGGCAAAAAGAGCGGCCTTCTGATCAGGTGAGCCATGGCTGCTGGGAGAACAATGAGAAGAGAAAGAGGCTGTATAGAAAATGAGAGAGAAGAGAACAAAGAGGGACCTAGATAATGGAAACTCTACCCCTTAACCTCAAGTGCAGAAGCTTGGCCAAGCATAAAATAAACACCAGTGAGAAAGAAAACCATATCCCCAGAGGCAGTGCCTGGGTAACGTGAGCAGAATAGAGACAGAGAAAAAAGCTCATGTTTAAAATACAGGGTGTTCCAGAATGGTAACTTTGATTACTTTTTTCTTCCCTACTCAAGTCCTTGAAGACCAGCAAAACATCAGACTAATAAGGGAGCTACTCCAGACCCTCTACACGTCCCTATGTACACTGGTCCAAAGAGTCGGCAAGTCTGTGCTGGTCGGGAACATTAACATGTGGGTGTATCGGATGGAGACGATTCTTCACTGGCAGCAGCAACTGAACAACATTCAGATCACCAGGGTAAGCCGGCAAGCCCAGCCTCCTCCCGCAGTGGGTCCCTCCGCAGAGACACTGGACAGCCTCGCCAAGACTTTGAATTGACTCCCGTGACGGAGGAATCTGGCCTTTTCTGATCTGCTGCCTTGTCCTGGTGCTGAGGGTGGGCTGGGGGACCTCCTGATAAAAGGAGGTGGGAAGAAAAACTTGGCAAAACAGGATCAAAGTACATGAAAGATGACAGCCTGAACCATCGTGGGAAAGCTGGAAACTTGGCTTTTGGGGAGATAGATGCTGGCTGTCCTGCTGAAATCTTTAGCGGGGTTCAGCGATCTCTCTTTGCTCATTTCCTCATAAAGGATGAGTTGTTTGTAGCTTTAGATTGCTGTCTTGAATACAATAGAGCTGGGAAGGCAGCGGCTTGGAGAACTGGTACCAGCCTTTTAAAATCCTAGTTCTGATTATTGGTAGTTATGACAAAGGAAGCCTTTGATTAAAGACTGTGAGCTTACATGTGGGAAAAGGATGAGCAAGTCTCAAAGCAAAAAGAAAAGGCCCTGAATTACCAGTGAAGTTTGGCGACCTATAGCAGTCGTTTCGTTTGGCTTTCACAACATAACTTGGCCCTCAGCTCTTGTCTCCCTATTAGCGAGCAGGAGGACCCAGGCACAAAAAACAATAATAATAATAATGGGAAGAAGATGCTGGTGTAATCTCTTAGGGCTCACTAATGGACAAACACACTCAGGCAGCTCATGAAGCACTTTGCTTACTTATCTCGTCACTGACCGTAGCTGGCTAAAGTGGTTTCCGGGACCCACACTGCTATAGTTTGAGGTTGCCCCCTATCAGGAGAAGTTGGCAGGAAGAAATCCTTTGACTTCTTTTAAATAACTCTTTTACTAGACGAAGTTTTTAAAATGCACGTCCGTGACTTTACTGGTAACGACCTCTCTGTACCTTCGCTTTTGAAGCTGCGAAACAGAGTAAGTTGAAGCCTCAGAGTTATGTGACTTCCTTAGAGTCTCTTAGGCTACAACACCTACACACTGCACCCACAGACATGCACGCATAGGGAGGAGCACAGATGCAAGTCTTCTTTCAGAAACTGTCTCAGGTATTTGATTTTTTTAAGAGAATGTGGGCCAGGCACGGTGGCTCACGCCTATAATTTCAGCACTTTGGTAGGCCGAGGCAGGTGGATCACAAGGTCAGAAGATCAAGGTCAACTGATCAACATGATGAATCCCCATCTCTACTAAAACTGCAAAAATTAGCCAGGCATGGCGGCGCGCACCTGTAGTCCCAGCTACTTGGGAGGCCGAGGCAGGAGAATCACTTGAACCCGGGAGACAGAGGTTGTAGTGATCCTAGATCGCGCCACTGCACTCCAGCCTGGGCAGTAGAGTGAGGCTCCTTCTCAAAACAAAAAAAAGAATGTACGTATTTATTATGAAAAGGTACCCAATTTATTCTAATAATGTACCCCATTCCCACAGCTCAAGTGTAGGCACATAGTCTGACCATGTGAATGTGAGACCCAAGTTCCCAGCTGCTCCACAGAAACCCACATACCACTTTCTACCTGATTTCTGCCATTCTCTATGACCTGACTGACTGACTGGGATTATTCTAAGGCCAGGAGAGAATTGCCCAGCCAGTGATATCAACAAGCAGGTCCATATTTCCCAAGGCATCTTCCCTTCAGCAACTTCAGAACACCCATTTAGATGGTCACACTTGGCCGGGCATGGTGGCTTATGTCTATAATCCCAGCAATTTGGGAAGCCAAGGCAGGTGGATCACCTGAGGTCCGGAGTTTGAGACCAGACCGGTCAACATGGTGAAACCCCATCTTTACTTAAAATGCAAAAATTAGCCAGACGTGGTAGTGCACGCCTGTAGTCCCAGCTACTCGGGAGGCTGAGGCAGGAGAATCGCTTGAACCCGGGAAGTGGAGGTTGCAGTGAGCCGAGATCACACCACTGCATACCCAGCCTGAGTGACAGAGCAAGACTCAGTCTCAAAGAAAAAAAAAAAGCCTCTACATGGTCACACTTGCCTGGAGCTTGCCTCTGTTCCCTCTGTCCACCTCCAAGGACCCCTCTTAGCCACATCTGCTCGCATACCCCGCACTGCCATAGGCTTACATCCTCAGAGCCCCCCTTAGCTCATCCACAAACACTCTTCAGAGGCAGCTATTGTAGCTTGTGTCACCGCTCTTGGAGTGGAGGTGGAGTGGGGACCAGAGATGCCCAGTGATGTTCTTAGCTATACACAGCAGTTAGGGCCAGAGCTGAGGCTGGAACCCTGGACTCCATATTCCTAAAAAGGAAAAGCTTGCTCAACATCAGTGGCTTCCAAACTTTTTCAATCCAGCTTTCTTCCAGCTATTTATCCAATGACCCAACTTTTTAAAAGACCCTCTTGAATCCAATGAGATCCTATGAAGAAGAGATCCAACACTGAAGTTCACTCACTACTCTTCTGCACGAGCAGCTCCAGCCAAACCAAACTATTCTCTGCACACTCCAAACCTGGCCCTGCCTCGGGGCTTTGAAGCTTGCTGCCTTCCTTGACCCTCCAATCTATGGACGTCACCATACATCGCCATCGTATCCTTCTTCCGAGCAGTTATGATCTGAAATTGTCTCATGTGTGCACTTTTCTGTCTCTGTCCACTGGCTTATAAGCACCACAAAGAAAGGACATTACCTATCTATTCCCTGCTCCTGGCACAGAGCAGGAGACAGTCAGCAAATCTGAGTTGAATGAATGAATGGTTGAAAGGGAGTCTCCTCCCATTCCCTGCCTGAATACTCGTTCAATGTTCAAAGGAACACAATTGGAAAATATGGCCCTGTATTATGAATGATGATAATAATTTACCAACTGCAGGATTTCTTTTTTTGAGGCAGGATCTCTGTCACCCAGCTGGAGCGCAGTGGCGCAATCTCAGCTCGCTGCACCCTCCACCTCCTAGGTTCAGGCGATTCTTCCACCTCAGACTCCCCAATAGCTCGGATTACAGACATGCACCACCATGCCTGGATAATTTTTGTATTTTTTGATAGACACGGGGTTTCACCATGTTGGCCAGGCTGGTCTCAAACTCCTGACCTCAAGTGATCCGCCTGCCTCAGCCTTCCAAATTGCTGGAATGACAGGCATGTGCCACCATGCCCGGCCCCAACTGCAGGATTTGAGGCAAGTTATTCGGTCTCTCCATGCCTCACTTTCCTCATTTGGAAAATAGTTGCAACAGTGTCTACGCATAGCCGTGGTGTGAGAGGTAATCAGTTAATATATAGAAAGCAGATGGCACAGTGCCTAATGCACAGTAAGTCTTATAAATGTGTCGGCTGTTATTACTAAGGGCTGGCTCTGTGCAGGCACTCTTCTAAGTCCTTTACATGTATTAATTAACTCACCTAGTGAAGAATTGTAAATAGGAGTCATGACAGTGGCCAGCATTTATTGGGCACTGTACTGAGTGCTTCTACGCATTATCTCATCTGTCCCGCCCAGCAACACTGTAAGATAAGATGTTTTTCACATTCTAAATGAGAACAGTTAGACCAAGTAGTTAAGAATAATTTGCTGAGGCCTCACGCTCGGTAGGATGTGGTACAAGGACTGGCCCCAGGTCTGTCTACAGAGGCTGTGCTTTCAATCACTGCACCTGCCTCCCACTGTCCTCTGTCCCAAGCCTCCTTGGCTCTGAGCTTCCTTATATTGAGAGCTGTACTGGAACCCACGGAGCTTTAAAGGGCTTTTCTTTTCTGTTTTTTTTGTTTTGTTTTGTTTTGTTTTGTTTTGTTTTTAGACAGGGTCTTATTCCCATTGTCCAGGCTCAGGTGCTTCTCCCACCTCAGCCTCCTGAGTAGCTGGGACTACAGGCGCTCGCCACCACACCCAGCTAATTTTTGTATTTTTAGCAGGGACAGGGTTTCACCATCTTTCCCAGGCTGGTCTCGAAAGTTCGGGCTCAAGCAATCCTCCCGCTTCGGCCTCCCAAAGTACTAGGATTACAGGCGTGAGCCACTGCACCCAGCCTCCACACAGAATCTCAACTGTCCAGAGGAAAGTGAAATTCAGAGAGAGAGAGAAAGAGAAAGGACTTAATTACTTCAGTCTGGACTGTATTTTACAACTTACTTTTTTTTTTTTTAACAGTTTGACCCAAAGACAAGTATGTTATTACATGCAAATGTGAAGTCGACTTTCAGAATAAATACTTTCTATTTTGCCAAAGTTCTATCAGTCTCCTCCTAGCATAAAATCTTGTTTTCCTGCAAAATTTTTTCATATCTAATTCTATGGAGCCGATTTTTATTGGCAAAATAATTAATATAATAAAGAATGAAGGGAAAAATTAAGGGAACTGGGTCTGAGGGGGAAAAACAGCAGGTGCAATGACAGTATCCGGTGAGTGAGGCACTGTTTTGAAGCATGTGAGGGGTGACATAGACCCGAGTGGATGTCAGCCAAATGCTTGACTACAGGAATGAGAGTGACTGATTTTTCTTGTATATGTTAATATTCGAAAGGAAGAGGCATGTAAGCAGTTAACCACTTATCAGGAGGAAGGGCTCAGCATGGGTTCTGGGCAAGGATTTTGGAAAAGTTCAGGTTTGAAAATTTGACAGAGTGAACTCTGCCAAGTGGACTTGCCTTTAATAGGAGTTAATGTAATAATTGGCCTGGGAGTTTTAACCAAAAAAGTAGAGGCTTTGAAGTGCTGGAAACGAAAAGAAAATCTCATGGCAGTTTTATTAGCTCATATGATCAGCAGCAGATGATAAACGATAAATAGGTCTAGGGCCTTCTGCGGTTGGCAAAGACCCGAAGCTTGCAAACAATGGAGCGTTCTGCCCGGCAGCCTGGGGTAGAACCGAGGGGTAGAAATTGTCAAGTCATAGATACTCTGAATGAAATAGGAGGCTGAAGTCCTTCTACATCTGAGATTGTTGGAGCTGGGAGGGATCTTCAGAGTCTTCTAAGCCATTTATCTTGGACGTGGGGAAACTTCCCCGGGGAGCTGGGCTGCAGCCGTGCTGCCTGTCCGTCTTGTCCCTCCCCTGCACCTCCCATTCTTCTCCACAGCACAGCCACCTCGAGCCCGCTTGCCACTGCTCCCTCCCCACCTCGGGCCTACCCTGCCTTGCTGGGGACAGACTTGCCCAGACCAAGCGTCTCCTGGAATTGCCCATGTGTTTGGGCCTCAATGTGCTTCGTACAGAATTTGGCTCCTATAACAATGTGAGGAGGAAAATTGATACCCACTCTCAGGATATTTTCCCCCGAGCTAAGTAAGGGTTTCTTCATCCTGTATTATTTCCACTGATCTAAAAATGTGGGTAGTCAAAAATCAAGAGCTCACCCAGAACCAGCAGGGTCAGGACAAGGAACCGCAGTCCCAGGTGGTCTCCTGACTGATCTGGATGGCAGCAGCCTGTTGCTGTTCAAGGCACATCAGCAAATACGTTTGTGGATCCCCGGGTCCAGATTCTTCCCACAGCGCTTTGTGCTTCCCTCCATGACACCATTTACTGTGTTATTTTATGTTACTTTGTGGTTATTTGTTTCTGCTTCTGGGTCTCTCACCAGGCTAAAGAGCTCATTGCAGCAGCCTTAGCACCAGGCCATAGGAGGCACTCGGAAGAGGTGGTTTGTGCCGTGCTAGGCTACAAGGGACACAGTGAGACCCTGCCTTCAAGGATGTACATCTGGGCAGGGTATCATGAGCTCATCAAATTTAAAACAATAAAGGCCTAAATATATTAAGTTCAGGGATGTACCAGAAGCTCTTGGAGAAGCTGGCGATTAATTGCCAAGATATCATCCACAGACCAGCAGTTTTCAAAATGTTCCACGAAGCCCTAGGTTGGAAGACAGATGTCTCAAGGGAGGGTGGAGCTTGGGCCAAAGGCTTCTGGACCTGCCATTCCCAATGTGCGCGCGCACACACACACACCCACACACACTCCCACACCCCAGCGCAGAGTCTTTGTGTTGTTGCTTTCTACCTATTTAATTATTTGGGCTTCATTTATTCCACAGATATTTGTTGAGTGCCTTCTGTGTGCTGGCCACTCTTGTAGACACCCAGGACACAGTAGTGAAAAAAGATTAAAATTCCTGCCTTCATAAAGCCTAAGTTCCAGCAAGAATATTCCCTTCAGAGTTTTGGGAAAAAAGCTCATGTTCATGACAAAAAGAAGGATATTGCAAAAAGTGTCTGAAAAAGATCCCAGGAATCCTAGGAAGGTGCAGTGAGTAAGGGACTCACAAAAACAGAAAGACCTTTCAGTGGAAGTGGGTTTGAACTAGATCTGAGCAGGAGGACCATGTGGCCGAGCAGAAAGGACTGGGAAGGTGGAGGCATAGAGTTCAGGCTGCACCAGCTGTGTTTGGGTGCCAGTGAGTAAATCTACCTGGAGGGACCTGAGGTCTGGAGGGTGCCAGAGAGATGGGACTTGGGGTGGCAGGCTGGGCTACTCCATCCGGGGCAGTGAGGCCTTCAGGAAGGCAGCGAATCTTGTAATTGTGTGAACTGAGTAAAGCATGAGGATCCAACGTGCCCTACTTGGAGAGTCTCGAAGAGTGAAGGTTGAAATCTTCATGAAATGTAAGGAGATCCCTCTGGCACCACTCAGCTCAGCCCACCTCACGCTGTTCTTTCTGGGTCATGGCCATGGTCCTGTGTCTGCGTTTAGGATGGGGAGATTTACTACTGCTTTCGACCTCTTATCAGTAAACTGCCTCGAGGGTAGAGGACAGGGGGACAGCTGCATGCTTACAGGGTGTAGCCTGGTGAATCACTGCTCCCTGACCCCGTCACCTATTATCACCCTTCTCTCTGCAGCCTGCCTTCAAAGGCCTCACCTTCACTGACCTGCCTTTGTGCCTACAACTGAACATCATGCAGAGGCTGAGCGATGGCCGGGACCTGGTCAGCCTGGGCCAGGCGGCCCCCGACCTGCACGTGCTTAGCGAAGACCGGCTGCTGTGGAAGAAACTCTGCCAGTACCACTTCTCCGAGCGGCAGGTCAGCAAGGCCCAGCAGGCTTTCCTCCCACCCTCCTTCTCCATCTCCCACCCCAGCTTCCTTGGCGCCCTGCTCAAGCCTGAGGTCTGGGCTCCCCCTACTCCAGGTTTCCCTGTTTTTTTGAGACAGGGTCTTGCTTTGTGGCCCAGGCTGGAGTGCAGTGATGCAATCATAGCTCACTGCAGCCTCAGCCACCTGGGCTCAAGCGACCCTTCCACCTCAGCCTCCCAAGTAGCTGGGACCACAGGCTCATGCCACCGCACCTGGATAATTTTTTAATTATTATTTTTGTAGAAATAGGGTCTCTCTCTCTGTTGCCCAGGTTGGTCTCAAACTCCTGACCTCAGGTGATCCACCTGCCTCGGCCTCCCAAAGTGCTGGGATTACAGGCGTGAGCCACCGCGCGCGGCCTTAAAAGTACTTTTATAGATATTATTTCATTTTATTCTAATGGCCCAGGGAAGGATAGGTATTGTTGTGCCCACCTTAAACAGACCAAGGGACTAAAGCCACATATGGCTCAGTAACACATCCGAATTAGTGAAGTGGCCCTCTGGGTGAGGAAACTTGGCCCTGACCTTGAATCTGAGCCTTCAGACACCAGCTCCAAGCCTGTTTCCCTTCATCATGCTGCCTCAAGTCTGTTGGTCTTTTCCCAGTTTCTTTATGTGGATGTGTGAGTTCAACAAGTTCTGTTCATGAAGCCACTAATATTTAGATAGAAAATAGAGCCCTGGTGCCAAGCAGTTATTACATCTCCCTGGAAATGATCACTCAAGGCTAGCAAAGAAAAGATTGAAGTTGTTTTCAATCTTGAGATCATCTAAACTTTAAAGGACCATCCAGCCGCAGTTTAGTAAAGGTCACTAGTAACATGTCACCAGCCACCTGGATTTTGTTTTGTTTTGTTTTGTTTTGAGCTTGGTTAAAAGCTACTGTTTAACTGAGGAGAGCTAAGAAGGTACTTCTTTCTGTAATGACAGTTTTCCCCCCTGGCTATCAGAGAAATCAAAAGAGGGGAAAGAAGATGAGAGTAAACCTTTTCAGAACCAGAAAAACCATAGGCCATCTTCTTGACAAACTCTCTTGCAATTCCTTTTATTCATTTTAGATCCGCAAACGATTAATTCTGTCAGACAAAGGGCAGCTGGATTGGAAGAAGATGTATTTTAAACTTGTCCGATGTTACCCAAGGAAAGAGCAGTATGGAGATACCCTTCAGCTTTGCAAACACTGTCACATCCTTTCCTGGAAGGTATGTGTCTCAGAGGTGGCCGCCACAGGCCCCCAGCCCCCTAAGAGCCAAGAGTGCCAGCCAGTAGGGTGAGGCCAGCACCTGTCTGCCTCTTCCCCACACAGTCTCTAGCTGAAAGTGAGGGCAAACTGATTCAGCGCCTGGGAGGGTGGAGATGGAGGACTTTTATAGACCTCCATTTTCCTCACCTTCTTATGTTTATTTTTTTCTGTGTTCCACCCACCCACCCTTAAATCCTCCTCTCTCTGTGTGTACAGGTACACACTTGCACATGGAAACACACAGCTCTTAGTTTTTCCAGACCTGTAAACTTTTTTCACTGATGCATCAAAGATGTACATAGTTTCAGGTTCCATGTGATCATGTAATTCATGGAATTTGTAAAGATTAAATCAATGTACTTGACACATTCATAACCTTCAATATTTGTCACTTATTTATGCTAGAACCATTCCAATTCTTCTCTCCTGGTTATTTTGAAATACTCAACAGATTTTTATTTTTTTTGAGACGGTGTCTCACTCACTCATCACCCAGGCTGGAGTGGAGTGGTAGAGTCTCAGCTCACTACAACCTCCACCTCCCAAATTCAAGCAATTCTCCTGCCTCGGCCTCCCCGGGTAGCCGGGATTACAGGCATGTGCCATCATGCCCAGCTAATTTTTGTATTCTTAGTAGAGACAGGGTTTTGCCATGTTGGCCAGGCTGGTCTTGAACTCCTGACCTCAAGTAATCCACCTGCCTCAGGCTCCCAAAGTGCTGGGATTACAGGTGGGAGCCACTGCGCACAGCCTGAAATGTTCAATAGATTATTGTAAACTGTATTCACTTACTGATCTAACAGCAGGTCTTTCTCCTGTCGTACCACATCTTTCTACCCATTGATCCACTTCCCTGCATCCCCTCCTTTTTCCCTTTCCCTGCTCTGGTAACCACCAGTCTACCCTCTGTCTTCATGAAATCTACTTTTAAAGCTCCCACCTACGAGAGAGA
>PVKP010036096.1:0-22701 GCA_004027715.1 Plecturocebus donacophilus | reverse complement strand
CAGCCAAGATCCTGGTAGCGAGGGTTGAAAAGAGCAGGCAAGAATTCCCAGTGTCTAAATTGCTGCCCGCTGGGTGGCAAGGGCCGGGCTGAACTCTGTGCTACCCACACACACAGGGAAGGGTGGAAGGGCACCCACTGGGCAGGTTCCACTACCCAGAAAGGTGACACCCTCAAGGAAGAGGCCTGCAGCTTTGGGAGGTGAGTTTATTTGGGGCTGTTGTCAGGGAGCCAGGCTGTAGCTGAGGGTCAAGCTGTGTTCTCCAACTTTTTTATCCGCAATAGAGCTGGTATTCGATCGACTTCTGTCCACCTCCCACCACTTAGCACTTGTCCCATTACAGTACTCTCCAATAATGCTCACCTGCTTTTAGTTCTGGCTTACCTCTGATTGTTTCCAGCCTGAGGATGCTTTCTGTTACCCCGCGTGCCCCGGGAGACTCCAGCACGGATGCTCAGGCCTTCTCCGTATGACCACTCTCCTCCCTGAGGCTGGCTGGGCTTCTCACCCTTGTGCCCACACTGGAACTCAGACACCCTCCCTCCCAACCTCCTCCCTTCGGTCCGGCACATTCTTCACAGTCAGAGACTTCTCACATTTCTTCTCAGCTTGGATGCCCTTGGACTCTTCTCTTGCCTCCTATGAGAATTCTTTAGCTCGAGTTGTCCCCTCTGCCTGGAATGTGCCGCTCCCTTCCCCTGTCTGGCCCACCCTCCTCATCCCTGACTCTGCCTTGGCAGCCCTTCCTTCAGGGTCCCCTGTGGCCGCCACTCCCCTCCTCCGCCCACGGTGGTCACCTGCCTGCCCCTCACACATGGCCCTCCTGCTGCTCTTCCACGTCAGCCTCCGAGGCCCTGTTTGTGTATCTGCCCCACCGCCCACTACCAGGGGTCAGGAGAGGGTCTGCATCCCCAGTCCCTGCCTGTGCCAGTCCCTCGGGAAACAAGCAATACGTGTGGAGAAACTGAAGGTGGTACTTGTTGGGGGCGCAGAAACAAAAGTCTGCATTTCAGTGGAATTGCTTCACCTCCCATTGATGCTGGAGAAGGCATTTCCTAACTGCCCTGCACCCAGTGTGTCCAGCACACGAGAGATGCCCGGGGAGCAATGGCGGGACGGAGAGGAGGAGTGTGGACGAGACCAGGGCAGGAGCTGGAAGGGAGCTCTGCCCAAGACAACTTCTTGAAACTTCCAGGAGACTTGACTAAGCAAAAAGCAGAAACAAGAAAACGTGGAAAGGATGGCCACTTGTAAGTAGGATGATAACAAAATATTTACCAGAAACATTAGTACTTTCGAAGCAGTAAGCTCTTTGCAAGCATGATGTCATTTCATCCTCAGGACAACTCTGTGCGATGTGGAAGCTTTTATTATCCTTGTACAGATGAGGCACAGAGAGGTTAAGTAACTTACCCTTGGTTACACAGCTAGGAAGTGGGAGAGTTGGATTCAAACCCAGGCTGCCTGGCACAAGAGCCTGTACTCCAGTACCTTAGGAAAGGCAGCAGCTGAGACATGTGTTAAATGGGAAAAGTCTTCCCTCTAAGATTGGGAGCCCAGTGTTATTGATATCAGATCATAACAATGCACTGGGCTTTCATTAAAAAGGCTGACATGGTTCCCAAAAAATGTAAGCAAAGGCAGGCAGATCACAGATTGCCTTTCCTGGAGAAAGGCTGAAGGGCATAGAAAAGGTGAAAGCAAAGTCAAGCACTTGGTGAGCCCGGACAGGGGACGGGGGTGGGGTTTAGGCAGGACAAGGTGCGTTTTTTTCCGCATGAGGCAAGAGAAGAGTCCAAGGGCATCCAAGCTGAGAAGAAATGCGAGAAGTCTCTGACTGTGAAGAATGTGCCGGACCGAAGGGAGGAGGTTGGGAGGGAGGGCGTCTATGTTCCAGTGTGGGCACAAGGGTGAGAAGCCCAGCCAGCCTCAGGGAGGAGAGTGGTCGTACGGAGAAGGCCTGAGCGTCCGTGCTGGAGTCTGCCGGGGCACGCGGGGTAACATGAAGCATCCTCTGTCCTGATCCTCTAGCCTGCCCAGGTGGACCGCGTAGTCCAGACCCTGAATGATGTCCACGTGTGGTCAGCAGCACTGTGCATTAGCATGGCGCTTCCTGCAGTGAGTTAGACACTGTATAGACCCTATATGTTACAGACCAGGAAACACCAAGGTTGAGTTACCTGCCCAAGTTCATAGAGCTAACGACCTCTGGCAAGACGTCGATGTAGTGCCCAACAGGGACGTCGGGCTCGGAGACGGGTTTTGAGCCACTGTGCTGAACTGCCTCCCTGTGTAGACAGTGGCAGACCAGCACGCCCAAACCCACCACACCATGGCTGCCAGAGACCGCAGCCAACAATCGCCTTGCGGAACAGTAAGACCGCATGGTTAAATGCCAAGGTGATGACAAGATCGTGAAGTGTGCCCAACGAGGGAGAAGAACCACCATGAAATTCACAAGTTTTCTTTGGAATGAGATGGTTTTCATGCTACAGTATCATTAGGAAAAGAAAAAAACAGAAACATTCCCAAACTCCCAACTTCCTACTTAGATACTTTGTGTAGAGTTTCAGCACCAGCAAAGGGAAGGGGAAAGCGCTTGGGCAGAGACAGGTGGGGGCAGCGAAACCGCTTGGCCATGAAGGGGAGGAAAGGCCGAGCGCAGCGCACGTGGTCACGGCGTGTTCGTCCATCCAGCAGCGCTGGAACAGTGTTCAGTTCCAGGCAGTGGCGGAAAGGGAGGAAAATGTACCAAGAAAGGAGAGAAAATGTTCCCTTACCAAGGGCGAATAGGGACTCTGCTGTGGAGAAGGTCCCGGTTAAGGCAGACCAAACACTCTGATAGCAGACAGGAGGGTAATTTCAACTGTGACATGGAGTGGCCGGTGAATGACCCATGTCTCAGAAGAAAACCAGACAGATCTGAGCACTGTCTGAAAATATGGCACAGGTGAAGGGCTGCGTTTTCGTTGGTGCACATGCAAAATATGCAATTAGCTGAGAAACTTCAAGAGTCAATAAAGTGAAGGGTGAAAAGAACCCTAGTCACAACCAGAGTGTGACCATGCCATGCACAGTGGGGGCAACACGACATGACACGATGCAAAAGCCGCCACCGCCCCAATGAAACCAAACATAAAAAGAACACTTTCTGAAAATGTATGGAACGGGAAGTAAGGCCTGCTGAGCTCAAGCCATCCTCCCACCTGAGGCTCCGGAGTAGCTGAGACTCCCGCTACTCTAATTCATAGTTATGCTTTAAAATCAGAGTGACCACAGCTGAGCAACTCACTGGGCAAAAGCCTTTGGCACCCTCCTTAGGGAAAGGAGGAGTTTACATCACCAAGGTCACCCCACCAGAAAGTGGGGAACATAAGATGAGAGCCTGGATTCCTCGGCTCCAAAGTGAGTTTGTCAACCAGTTTTCTACCGTGGCTTTTGAGCTGGGTGACTTTGGAATTTGATATATAAAAGACAGTAGTTTCAAAGTAGCTAGGACAGGAAGAAAAACTTGGAATTTCCTTTTTTATTCTGGTAAAACATTCGAAACATATTTCATTTAAATCATTTTTATGTGCACCGTTCAGTAGCATTAAGTACATTCATGTTATGGAGCCAGCACAAGGATCCATCTCTAGAATTCTTCGTCATCCCAAACAGAAACTCTGACCCATCAAAAAATATCCATCCCTGTCCCTCCCACTAGTCCCTGGTAACCTCTGTTCCACTATGCACCTGCAGCATTTGACATTCCCACTAGAAATGCACAGGGTTCCAGTTTCCCCACATGCTTGCCAACCCTTGTTGTTTCCTGGGGTTGTTGTTATTATTTTATTTTTTGAGACAGCGTTTCTCTGTCACTCGAGCTGGAGTGCAGTGGCATGATCATGGCTCATTGCAGCCTCGGCCTCCAGAACTCAAGCCATCCTCCCACCTCAGCCTCCGGAGTAGCTGGGACTACAGGTGCGCCCCACCATGCCTCGCTAATTGTTGTATTTTTTGTAGAGACAGAGTTTCACCATGTGACCCAGGCTGGTCTCAAACTCTTGGGCTCACGTGGTCCCCCACCTCGGCCTCCCAAAGTGCTGGGACTACAGGCATGAGCCCCTGCGCCTGGCCCTGCGTTGTTGTTGTTGCTGCGGCTGCTGTTTGTTTTTTGTGTTGTGTTGTTTTGTTTTTAAGACAGTGTCTCACTCTGTTGTCCAGGCTAGAGTGCAGTAGCATCATCATGGCTCACTGCAGCCTCAACCTCCTGGGTTCAAGCAATTCTCCTGCCTCAGTTTCCTGAGTACTGGTATTACAGATGTGCACCACCATGCTTGGCTAATTTATTTTTCAGTTTTTATGGAGATGTACCTGTGATGATACGTGAGGGAAAGACCATGTGTAAAGTATATTTATTCTTCATCAGAGCCATCTCTATAAGCATGTACAGACACAAAATATGATTACTTATTTATTTTTTATTGCCATGTTGCCCAGGCTGGTCTTAAACTCCTGGGCTCAAGTGATCCTTCCACTGCAGCCTCCCAAAGTGCTGACATTACAGGCATGAGCCGCTGTGCCCGCTTGGGTGTTTTGAGCATCACCATGCTAATGGTGTGAAGTGGTAACTCGTTGCGGGAAAGCGTGGAATTCATATCTTTTACAATCATTAGATAATTTTTTTATTTACACTGTATTACATTCAATTTCAGTCTTAGAGTCTGGATATTCATGTTACCAGAAAATCTATAAACAACAGCTAGCCTTGGGTGGAATTTCAGTTTACAAAGCACTTTCAAATACATGGTTTGTATACCTGGAAGACGCAATGAAGTGTAGGATTGGAGAGATAGATGGAATGGCTACTATTGTTGTTGTTATTGTTCTCATTTTAAAGACGGGGAAACTGAGGTTTTAAGAACTCACAATAATTTCTCAACATGATATACCTAGGAAGCGTTAAGAGCCAAGATTTACTCTCACGGCTGTTCTACTGACTGTCAGATTCCTTCCCCTACAACACACTGTAGATAAGTCCCAACCTCTAAACAAACCCTAGAAATATGGTTTGTACATATGGTACTATGCAAATATTTATATATGACTTATGTGTCCACATGAGTACACAAACACGCTCGCACACCTCTTCAGGGCCTAGGGTAGGCTTTTAGATATAAAGTGATAACCCACCTCTCTCTCCCTGCATTGGTAAAGATATTCCATTAGAGAATCACATGTAAGCCAATTCTGAAATAAACATAAATAGAAGATCTGCGATGATACGTGAGGGAAAGGCCATGTGTAAAGTATGTTTATGCTTCATCGGAGCCATCTCTGTAAGACAGAGTAAATTAAAGCATCTACAGACACCAAATATGATTTCTTATTTTTTATTTTTTTATTGTGAAATTTTTCAAACATACACAGAAGCAGAGAGAACAGTGTCATAAACCTTCTTGTACCCAACCCCTAGCATCTACCATCATCAGCAGTTTGTCATTCTTCTTTCATCTAGTTTCCATCCATTAATTTTAATTCTACTTATCTTTTCTGGAGTCTTTTAAATAAGATTCCAGAAATCATATGGTTTCACCTATATGAATGTCCACATATATCTCTGAACAATAAGGACTTTTAAAAAAGGTAGCCCAAAACAATTATCACACTAAATTTTTTTTTTCATTTTTCAACTTTTGTTCTAGGTTTGGGGGTACATGTGCAAGTTTGTTACATGAGTAAATTCCTCCCAGATTCAAGCGATTCTTGTGCCACAGCCTCCTCAGTAGCGGGATTACAGGTGCCCACCACCATGCCCAACTAATTTTTGTATTTTTGGCAGAGACATGGTTTCGCCATGTTGGCCAGGCTAATTTTGAACTCCTGATCTTAGGTGATCTGCATGCCTTGGCCTCTCAAAGTGCTAGAATTACAGGTGCAAACCACTGTGCCCAGCCCTGATAGGTAGTTTTTTGACCTCACTCTCCTCCCACATGCCACCCTCAAGTAGACCCTGATGTCTATTGTTCCCCACTTTGTCTATTGTTCCTCACTTTGTGTCCATGTATACTCAATGGTTAGCTCCCACTTATAAAGTGAGAACATGCAGTATTTGGTTTTCTGCTCTTGCATTAATTTGCTTAGGATAATGACCTCAAGCTGCATCCACGTTGCTGTAAAGGACAGACGGGGTTTTGTTTTTTTTATGGCTGCATACTATTCCATGGCGTATATGTACCACATTTTCTTTATCCAGTCCACTGTTGATGTGCTAGACTGAGTCCATGTCTTTGCTATTGTGAATAGTGCTGTGATGAATATATGAGTACATGCGTCCTTTTCGTAGAATGATTTATATTCCTTTGGGTACGTACCCAGGAATGGGATTGCCGGGTCAAATGATAGTTCTATTTTAAGTTATTTGAGAAATCTCCAAATTGCTTTCCACAGTGGCTGAACTAATTTTCATTCTCACCAGCAGCGTATAAGCATTTCCTTTTCTCTGCAACCTCGTCAATATCTGCTATTTTCTGACTTTTTAATAATAGCCATTCTGGATGGTGTGAGATGGTATCTCATTGTGGTTTGGGTTTGCATTTCTCTAATGATTAGTGATATTGAGCATTTTTTCATATGCTTGTTGGCTGTATGTATGTTTTCTTTTTTATTTTTTTGAGACAGCGTCTCACTCTGTCACCCAGGCTGCAGTGCAGTGGTGTGATCTCGGCTCACCGCAACCTCCTCCTCCCAGGTTCAAGCAATTCTCCTGCTTTAGCCTCCCGAGTAGCTGGGATTACAAGTGTGCGCCACCATGCCCAGCTAATTTTTGTGTTTTTAGTAGAGACAGGGTTTCACCATGTTGGCCAGGTTGGTCTCAATCTCTTAACCTTGTGATGTGCCCACCTCGCCCTCCCAAAGTGCTGGGATTACAGACAAGAGCCACAGTGTGTATGTCATCTTTTGAGAAGTCTCTGTTCATTTATTAAGTCACCAGATTATAGATACCACCAGGCCACCTAACGTAAAACAGGGACAGGAAGACAGAGCATGGCTGCAGCACTGAATGAAAGTTGCTAAGTCACAGCTACCTTTAGTCCAGCACTTTTCCCATCTGCGGTTCCCTCCTGGCCACTGACCGCCCCCTCCTCTCCTTTCTCCTGAAACAATTGGTTTGTGCTAATGGGCAGACAACAAATTAGGAAGCCGGTGACAAGACTAAAAGAAAGGGCAATAAAAGGGAAAAGGACAGCTCTTGTCATTTTGCAGGCATTGTCTGAAGTACTATACTTTCCAATGGATTACGGGTCCTCAGTGAATTCTGAGTTATTTCTTCTTAGTCCTTAGTTCTTGCCAGGTTTCTCATTTGAGGATCCCTGCTGATTTCAGCAGTATTGGCTAAAATTGAGGCTTACGTTAGCTGCAAGTCAACAACCTCAGTGCCACTGGATCCTGCAAATTCAGGAAGAATTTTCTTTAGTTGGCCACACCTGATTTATAGAGGCTCTACTTTGCTTCCAGGAGTATAATAAATATTAATTAATTTTTAGTAATCTTACTTAACAGTTTTATAGTAGCTTCATAAAGCATAATTAAGGTAACAGACCAAAGACTATATCAATACTAGGTATTATTACCTTGCTTCATTAATTTTCAAAAATACAGTGTCTAAGCAATACCTTAATCATCCAGATAAGTAGAATTCCACCATAGCATTCTCCAAGGGACACTTTCCAAGGTATGAGGAGCATCCCCAGGTTTCCGAACTGGGGAGCAGGGGTTGGGGAGGGAATTACTGAGCATCTGCTCATCATCAGCACTTCTTGTAAATATTAGGACACCCAAAAATCAGATGGAGAGACTGAGACTCAGAGGCCAATTGCCCCAAGATTATCATTGAGTAAGTAATAGAAACACAAGTTGAACCTATTTCACACTTCCTGGAACACCAGATCCTAAGCTCCTAGCAAACCATGCCTTTTCCTACAGTGTGCTCCCATCCAGAGGCCCCGGGAGCATGTCTCCGGGGAGAAATATAAGGAAGTAGGAAACTCACCAACATGAAGACTACTTATCTCAGTGTGCAAGGATGTAGTATGGTTTAATGATTCTTCTCAAGGGTAGGAAATGTTGTTTTACAGAAGATGGTTATGAGCTTCACTTCACTGACCTTGTGGGAAGTAGAAGAGAATGAAGGAAGATGGAGACATTAGGAATTTGGATTAGATAAGGAGGAACTCTTAGAAGATGATGATGATGGGTGGAAAGGGAACTGGGTACCACAGGAAGTTAAATGTCCCTCCGTATGCAGTTAAAATAAAATTGTCTCATTAGGTTGGTCCTGCCTGAGGGTGTCACGCTAGACAAAAAGGAAAAGATGCAGGTATACAACTCATTCTAAGCCACGGTTTATTTTTATTTTTTTTAATTTTCGTGGGTACATAATAGGTATGTATATTTATGGGGTACATGAGATGTTTTGATACAGGTATGCAATGAGAAATAATCACATCATGGAGAATGGGGTATCCATCCCCGCCAGCATTTGTCCTTTGTGTTACAAACAATCCAGTCTAAGCCGTGGTTTATAAGGGTTGTAGCTGTTGATAGGAGAAAGGAAGTAGTAGTCAGCACTGCTACACGTGATTATGGGAGATCCTGGGGAAAACCCCCTCTGACATCTCAAAGTAATGGGGGGATTAATAGACTCTGACCCATGTCTTCTGATCTAAAGCAAAATCTACCTATCCCTTTCCAGGTGATAGGCTGTGTATACACAGCAAGAAAGAATGGATAATTTTTTTGCAAATATCCTTTGCCTAAGTCCTTGTTTGTCCAGAAATTATTCTTGCCTTTGGGAGACACAATAGAGGTATATTTTGTATGTAATAGAATTCACCCATCATAGGTTCTGTGAGTTCAGGCACAGGGACACAGTTGCATAAGCTCCACCCCATCGTGACATAGAACATTTCATCACCCCAAAGTCTTCTCATGCTCTAATGCAGCCAATCCTCTCCCCTAACTCTGGCCCCGGCCACCTACTTTTGTCACTGTAGTTTGCCTTTCCTAGAATCTCATACATGGAATTACTCATCATACAATCATCTGTGCCTGTCTTCTTTCATTTAGCGTGATGTTTTTGAGATTTATCCATGTTGTTTTCTGTATCCATAGTTTGTTCCTTTCCATCACTGAGTAATATTCCACATTGAATGGATAAATCACAATGTGTTTACCCCTTAACCCTGTGATAGACACTTGGGTTGTTTCTAGTTTTGGGCTATTATGAATAATGCTGCTGCGAACATTCACGTACAAGTCTATGTGTAGACATATTTCATTTCTCTTATGTAGATACCTAGAAAAGGTATTGTTAGAGTCATACGGCAAGTATATGTTAAACTTCAATGAAACTCTCAAACTGGTTTCCAAACTGGCTGTATCATTTTGTATTTTCACCAGCAATACATTAGAGTTCCACTTGCCCTATCCTCACCAGTACCAGTCAATATCATCAGTTTGCTGTTTTGACATTCAAATATTTGATTAACGGTCTCTCGCTGAGGTTTTGATTTGCCTCCTTGAGCATTTTCTCATTTGCTTTTTGGTCATTTGTAGAACTCCTTCTGTGAAGTATCTGTTCAAACCTTTTGCTCTTTTTAAAAAAAAAAATTAGACTGTTTGTCTTAATTTTGACTTGTTTAGTTTTAAGACTTCTTTATATATTCTGGACACTAGCTCTTTGTCAGATATGTGTTTTATAAATACATGTATCCTCTCAGATTGTGGCTTACCTGTTCATTTTCATAACTCTGTTGAAGAGCAGAAGTTTTTAATTTTTTGGGTTTTAAGAAATCTTTTTTAGCTGATGGTCACAAAGTTTTCCTCTCATGTTGACATACAGAAGTTTTCTAGTTTTAAGCTCATACAGTCAGGTCTACAATCTATTTTAAATTAATTTTTATGTATAGTGGGAGGTAAGAGTTGAGGTTCATTTTTTCTGTATGGCTAAGGAATTATTCCAGCACCAGTTATTCAAAGGACCAAAATTTCATGCCAGGCACTGTGGCTCACACCTGTAATCCCAAGACTTTGGGAGGCCAAGGCAGGCAGATCACCTGAGTTCAGGAGTTCAGACCAGTCTGGCCAACATGGTGAAACCTCATCTCTATTTAAAATACAAAACAATTAGCCAGTTGTGGTGATGTACGTCTGTAATCCCAGCTACTCAAGAGTCTGAGGCAGGAGAATCACTAGAAGCCAGGAAGCGAAGTTTGCAGTGAGCTGAGATCATGCCCTTGCACTCCAGACAACAGAGTGAGCGCACACACACACACACACACACACACACACACACACACACACACAAAAGACCAAAATTACACATTGAGTTGACTTGGTCCCTTTATGTAAAACAATTAACCATATAAATGAGTATTGGTCTATATGTCTATCCTTATGCCAATATCACATCACACTATTTTATTACTGCAACTCTGTAGTAGTAAGCCTTAAATCCAGTATTTTGAGTCTTCCAACTTGTTCTTGTTTAAAAAATTCTTTGGCTATTCTAGGTCCTTTGAATTTTCATATAAATTTTAGAATCAGCTGATCAATTTCTATTAAAAAAGAAAAGGCCTAGTGTTAAGAGTTTGATCAGAATTACCTTCACTCTATAGATCAATTTTAGGAAAACTCGTATCTTCACAATATTGAATCTTCCAGTCCCTGTGTATGTTACAACTCTTCTTTTCATTATATTTAAAAATTTATCAATATTTTGTAGTGCCCAGGTCTTCCACATATTTTGTTAGTACTTTGTATTTTTTATGTTTCTATCAATGGTATTTTAAAATTACATTTTTCAATTGTTCATTACCAGTACATAAAAATGTCATTGACTTTTGTATACTGACCTTGTATTTTGAGATTTTGCTAAACTCATTGATTAGTTCTAGTACTTAATGTACATTCCTTAAGATTTTTTTATGTATATAATCATGGTTTCCAAAAATAAAAATGGTTTTATTTCTTCCTTTCTAATCTGTATGACTTTTTTGTTATCCTATTGCAAACTTTAGGATTTCTAGTACAAAGCTGAATAAAATTGGTGAGAGTGGACATCCTTGACCTATTTCTAATCCCAGAGAGGAAGATGGTTACTGTTTTATCTAGTATGATATTAGCTATAAGCTTTTCATAAATACCTTATATCAGTTTAAGGAAGTTTCATTCTGTTCCTGATTTGCAGAGAGTTTTCAGGAACAAGTTTTTTCTGCCTTTTCTTCTTCTGTTAAGATAACCATATGGTTTTTTCCCTTATTTCATTAATATTGTAGTCTTTCACAATTAATTTTCCAACAACAAACCAACTTTGCATTCCTGACATATGCATTTTCTTATACTGCATTTGATTTTATAATACTGTTGACCCCTAAACAATGCAGAGCTTAGGGGTGCTGACCCTCAGGCAGTCAAAAACTTGTATATAACTTTTGACTCCTCCGAAACTCAATAGCCTACTCTTGACCAGAAGCCTTACTATGACATAGTCAAATTAACCCATATTTTGTGTGTTATATGTAAGCCAGGCAAAAGAAAATGTTATTAAGGTAACATAAAAAAGAAAATATATCCACTATTCATTAAGTGGAAGCAGCTTATCATAAAGGTCTTCATCCTCGTTATTTCCATGTTGAGTGGGCTGAGGAGGGGGAAATAAAGGAGGGGTTGGTCTTGCTGACTCAGGGGTTGTGGAGCCAAAAGAAAATTCACAGGTAAGTGACCTGTTCAGTTCAAACCCGTGTTGTTCAAGGGTCATCTTTTGTTAAGGATTTTTGCTTCTGTGTTCATGCACGATGTTGGTTCATAGACTCCTTTTTCTCTCCTGATGTCTTTATTTGGCGTTGATATCAGGGTGATACTGGACTTATTAAATAGGTTGAGAGTGTTTCCTTTTTCTCTATTTTCTGAAAGATTTTCTATACAATGGTATTATTTCTTTCTAACATATTTGATACAAGTCACCACCAAAGTCGCTGATGTCTAGAATTTTTATTGCAGGAATGATTTTAATTGACAATTCATTTTTACATTAATATAACACTATTCATATTTTTATTTCTTAATGAGTTTATTTTGATAATACTATCAAGAAATTTGCAGGCTGGGTGTGGTGGCTCATTCCTGTAATCCACAATTTGGGAGGCCGATGGGGGCAGATCACTTGAGATCAGGAGTTTGAGACTATCCTGGCCAACATGGTGTAACCCCTTCTCTACTAAAAATACAAGAAAATTAGCTGGGTGTGGTGGTGTACGCTTGTAATCCCAGCTACTTGGGAGCCTGAGGTGGGAGAATTGCTGGAACCCAGAAGGCAGAGGTTGCAGTGAGCCAAGAACATGCCCCTGCACTCCAAAAAAGAAATTTGTATATTTTGTCTAAGTTATCAGGTGCATTGGCATAGAGTTTTTCATAATAACTCCTAATTGTTTTCCTAATACCTGCAGAATTGTTGTATTGGTGTCTCTTCTCTCATTCATGATATTGGCACATGGTGCCTTGTGTCTTTCTTTTTAATCAGTCTAGGTAGAACTTTATTGAATTGATTGACATTTTCCAAGAAAAGCCTTTTGGTTTCAGTTATTTTCTCTATGATTTTTGTTTTATTTTTGTTCTATGATATTTTGATTTTTGTTTCACTGAATTTTACTTTTTATTATTTCCTTCTTTCTATTTATTTTGAGTTTAATTTGCTCTTCTATTTCTACCTTTTAAAGGTGGAAACTAAGATTAGTGATTCGCTAACTTTTTTTTTTTTCTAGTACAAGCATTTGTGGCTATTCATTTTCCTCTAAGCACTTCTTTAGTTGCCTATCATAAATTGTGACAAGATGTTTTCATTTTTGTTCAATTCAAAAAAAAGTGCTACTTTCTCCTGAAGTTTCTTTCTTTATCTGTAGGTTATTTAGATGTGTTTGTTTAATTTCCACATACTTGGAGACATTCCAGAGATACAGTCTATTACTGATTGCTAGTTTGTAAGTCTGTTGTGGTCAGAGAACCCATGTATTGTTTCAGTCTTTTAAAATTTACTAAGACTTATTTAATGGCCCAGCATATGGTTTATTTTAATGTTCCACGTGTCATTAAAAATAATATATATTCTGCTCTTATTGGATAGAATAAATCTCAACTAACTCTAATTGGTTGATAGTCTTGATAAAGTCTTCCATATATTTATTGATTTTTAAAATCAATACTGAAACATGAGTATTGAAATTTTCAACTATAATTGTAGTTTTTTTAATTTATCCTTTAAGTTTTGTCCATTTTGTTCATGTATGTTGCAACCCTGTTATTGTACAGACCTTACGTTTATAATTGATTTATCTTCCTACCATATAACCCCATTGCCATTATGAATTATTCATCTTGGTCTTTAGTATTTCTGTTTGACTTAAAGTTTATCTCATTTGACATTACTATAGTCACTCCAGCTTTCTTATGGTATATCGGTCAGAGTGTGATTTAAAAACAACAGCAACAGCAAGAACCATTAGGTGATAGAGAATATGCAATTTCATTGGGATTTGACCTTATGTAATTATGGGAGATGGTTAAACGGTTTATGTCTGTTGGTTGCTTCTGCATCTAGTGATACGGTTGGCTCAGATATCAGAGAAGCTGAAGGGGACCTGGCAGGAGCTGAAGGAGCTGCAGACCTGGCTGCTGCCTTCCCCATCAATAAGGTGCAAGAGGAAATTAATGACAGTATGCTTGAACTATAACGATGCCTAGTGCCCTTGCACCCACCTGCCAAGTGTTCGAAAAATATGCTTGCATAGTCCAGGAATGGGCAATTAGACACAGTTTGCATTCAGATTCTGGGACTCTTCCTTGTGGTCCTCTAAACTTCCTGTTGCTCTGCCAAGCTCAAGTTCTTCCCTCTGATGCCTCAAGCCAGTCAGGCTTCTGCTTACTGCTGCCCAAGCTCTGAGTAAGTCTGGAACACACATAGTCAAAGACAGCACATTTCACCAGGACCAGTCTGTCTTCCAAGGTGGGCCCTGCTCCCTGATTTCTGCCTATTTTTTGGCTAGGTTTTTGAAGTCTCTATGTACGTGCAGACATTAGTAATCATCCAGAGGTTTCAGCAGAGTTTAGATCTCAGTCCTTCTGTGGGTCTTTCATTTCAAAGTGTCCCCCTGTAGATGTCCAGCTGCTTTGCTCCTCTGGCCTCTATATCTGCCACCCTAAGTAGTGAGAAGATATCTTACCAGTAGGCTGTGGTCTTCTGATGCCAGAGGCCTTGAGACCAGGTGACTCTGAGAGCCCTTCCAGTTCTAAGAAAGCCCTAAATAAACTCTAAATTAACGCATATGCCCTTGAAATCAGGAAAGATCTCATGCTATTCTGTGACGTCTTAAAGACAGCCTGACCCTACGTAGTCTCACTTCTGATTGAAAGATTCTGACTTGCAGTCACTTCGTTTTCAAACTACTTATAGTCAAACTGCATGTTGTCTAAATTACCAAGTTCTATTAAAAAGACCATTAAATGAAAGGAAGAGATCTGCCTGAAGGTCCTTTAGGTTTCACTACATAATCCCAATTCCTGGGATATTTACCATCTTGACTGTGTGTGCCATGTAATTCATCTGCTGTTTTTGGTCTCCAGTATTCAACAACACCCACTTATTTTCCACAAAAGAAACTCAGTCTTGAAATTCTGTATGTAAATATTTTTCTCAGGACCACTGGTCAGTCAACTTTACAAGTGAACTGAGAGTAGCAGATTCTTATCATAAACAATACAAATCCAGGAATCCTGTTTAGAAGAACATATTGCTGCGGTGCACTGAGTTTTTTGTTTTGTTTTGTTTTGTTTTGTTTTGTTTTGTTTTGTCTTTGAGACGGAGTCTCACTCTGTTGCCGGGCTGGAGTGCAGTGGTGCAGTCTCGGCTCACTGCAGCCTCGGTCTCCTGGGTTCAAGCGATTCTCCTGCCTCAGCCTCCCAAGTAGCTGGGATTACAGGCACATGCCACCACACCTGGCTAATTTTTGTATTTTTAGTAGAGATGGGGTTTCACCATGTTGGCCAGGTTGGTCTTGAACTCCTGACCTCAGGTGATCTACCTGCCTCGGCCTCCCAAAGTGCTGGGATTACAGGCGTGAGCCACTGAGCCCAGCCTGAGCTTTTATATTTTTATATGGAGCACGAACTTCTCTATCCCACCAAACTTCATTGTTGCATTCACTAGAATAGGATGAAAATATCTTCCTGTAGTTGTGTTGAATCTAATTGTTTTCAAACAAATATACCTGCAGGCAAATGATTCTAAGTACTTCTTGTTTGTTTGATAATTTATTGATCTGTATGTCTATATCAGGGACTCATAACTCAAAAATTCCCAAACAATTCACCAGGCCAGCCACCAACTCTTCTCAAAAGTGTTGAAATGACCTGTTCCATGGGCCACTGAAGGAAGATTTATGCTTAGGTTTCCTTGGCTGAGAATGAGTGGAAAGAATGGTGGGAAGGAGGAGAGGGGGACAGGCATGCTGTGACTTGCCTCCTCGTCAACAGGTTCTCTGCAGAAGAGACTTTCTCAGTCGGAGCTTTCGTCAACTTTATGATCAATGTAAAGACATCACAGTAATCTCCAACAGTCAGTACCTGGGCTTTAAAAAGGCAGGCGAGGAAGAGAAGGTTTCATTTTCAATTTTAAAGCATCTTGTGCAAGTGAATGCATTTTAATACTTTCCTTGACTTAGCCAGTAATCTAGGCCCATAGCTCTTTATTGGGAATAGGGTTCCTTCAAGATCAAGTAGTAGTGCTCTGTAAACATGTTATTTTACATCGCAAAAGTCTGTAGTATTACAAGAGCATAACAACACATGCATATAATGAAATACACAATTGTCAGAAAGGATGAAGAAAAGCTATGCATACTGACTAGGCAAAAGATACCTTTTTAAGGGATAAAAGCTATTTGCAGAACAATAAACATAGCATAACCTCTTTTATTTACATACACTTTTCTAAAGTATGTGTCTATTTTTTCATATCCTTTCAGAAGAATACCTGGAAGGATATGCTCCAAACTATTGGTGATGGTTCTCTCTCAGCTGTGAAATTGAAGGAATTGAAAAGGCAAGAATGCTGCTTTTTACTTTATATTCCAAGTGCAGGATTGTGATGACTTTTTCTTTCTGATGTATATTTTTATGTATTTTTAAAATTCTTCTGGAGGAAGAAAACAATGGAAAGAAAAGATGGATCCCTGAACCCAAAGAATTTGCCAACATCACCTGCGTGTTTTCCTGATACTGCACACTGCAGTATTTCTGGCTTCCCACATGTTTGCACATGTGTCCGGGTTGTCCACTTTCCCCACTCTTTTAGACATTTGGCTCTGTGTAAGTCAGTACACACACACACACACACACACACACACACACACACACACACACACAGAGCTGGAACCTGTCTGCGGGGGATTCCTCAGCAGGCACTCCTTTGACACGCCTTCTTTAAGTGTCTGTTAAGAGCAGAACCCCACTGGGGTATGTGTGAGTCTTGGGCAGTTGGCCCCTGCCTTCCAGAGCTGCCAGTACCAGCCTTCCCAAGGAGATGGACAATCCACGTTCACACCTGTAGCAGAGCGGAAGGAGGGCTGTGACAGGAAGATGGCCTGACCACCTGTCCGGGCAGATGAGGAGCTCCACTGAGGGCACAATGTTTTAACTGGGCCTTGGAGATGAGTTGAATACCTCACGTGAGAAGGTAGAAAGGGAGGGCACACCAGGCCTAGAGGCAGCAGGTGGGCCAGAGGCGGCATGTGATATGGTATGTTTGAAGCAGGTCACATGTGACGTGGCATGTCCAGGGCGTGATGAGAGGCTCATTCCAGGAGCCCAGGCTGCACAGTGGGATGCGGTCAGAAATGATGTCCTGAAGCCAACAGGCATCTAAAGTGGGAGGAGCAAAATGGTCACATGTGCATTGTAGAAAGGCGGCTCCAACGCAGTGACACACGGTCGGGAGTGGAAGAGACAGGTGCAGGCAGACCTGGCGACGGCCTCAGCCACAGTCCTGGGAGAGCAACGGGTGAGGGGCTGGGGATCTGTTTGGATGATCCAGGTGTGAGGGACACAAAATGGGAGGATGGGTCTTGCTTGGGAGGCAGAGGAAATGGGGACACGGTTAGCCAAGATATAGCCAGGGATTCCCAGCCTCACTCTTCTGCCTTTCGGTGCTGGGTAATTGTGTACTGTGGGGCTGTCTTGGCACTGTGGGATGTGTAGCTGCAACCACTGAATGCCAGGAGCATTCCTCAATCCCTGTTGTGATACCAGACATAACCAGACGTTGACAAATGTCCCCTGGGAGGTGGACGCACCCCCAGTTGACAATGGATGGTGTAGGCAAAAAGAAGTACAGGACTGAATCCCAGGCGAGGAGTTGAGGGTGGCAGGTGGAGATCTGGGCACCATCAGCACGCAGGTCACTGGAGATGGATGAATCATTTGGGATAAGACAAGCAAACAAGGGTCCTGGGAGCCTGAACATTTAAGAGGCAAGTTAAAAAGGTGAACCAGTGAGTGGACTAGAGAAGTAATACCAGAGAGGCAGGCACAGAGCCAGAGAAGCATGGTGCCCAGAAGCGGGATGGGAGCTGGTGGACCTAGGGTTGTCAGTAAGGCAGGGGCTGTGGACTGAATTGTGTCCCTTCAAGCCCTTATGCTGAAGCCCCCACCCGCAATGCGACTCTGTTTAGAGAGAGGGCCTTTAAGGTCAATTGGGGTCCTAGGGATGGGGCTCTAATCCAGTGGACTGGTGTCCTTATAGGAAGAGGAACAGACACCAAAAGTGCACAGATGAAAGGCCATATGAAGACACAGCAAGAAGGTGGCTGTCTGCAAGCCAGAAAGAGAGCCCTCACCAGAAACCATCCTCACCATGACCTTGGACTTCCAGCCTCCAGGGCAGTAAGAAAATAAATGTCTGTCATTTAAGCCAGTCTGTGCTATCCTGTTATGGCAGCCTGAGGTGACTAAGACAGATGGCAATTAGTCTGGGCTTCTGGATCCAAGTATCAGCAGGTGACCAGTGATCTAAAGATAACCAATGTCCATGGAGCTGAGGACAGGAATGAAGGTACACAGAGAGATGATGCAGAAAAAAACTCAAGTAGGCTGGATGGCAAAGGAAGGAGGAAGGCAAGAGTTCGGAATTATCAGGGAGAAGTAGAGTGAAGGAAAGAGTTTTTTAGTATAGGGAAGGTTTGGTCTTTTTATTTTCTTGCAACTCAGTAAAAATTCTCAAGGTAACTGTCCAGGCTTTTAATCTCCTGACGATGTGTACTGAGGCCTTGATGTGTCCTGATGTTATTTCCTGTGATTCTGAAAGTCCTTAAAATTGCTTTCTGAGCAAAAATGGAATACATATTCATTTGCAAAAGGTTAATAAAGAAAATGTAGAGAAGAAAATAAAATACACCACCCATCTCATCACTCAGTGGTGAAGACATCATTTTCATTGTTACCACATGGGAAGATTTTCTTCTGGTCTTTTTAAATTTGTACTTAACACAAAATTGGGATCATGCAATATATAGAGTTTTTAATTCTGCTTTTTTTTTTCTTTTTTTGACAGAGTCTTGCTCTGTCACCAGCTGGAGTGCAGTGGAAGGATCTCAGTTCACTGCAAACTCCACCTCCTGGGTTCAAGCAGTTCTTCTGCCTCAGCCTCCCAAGTAGCTGGGACTACAGGCTTGCACCACCACACCTGGCTAATATTTTGTGTTTTAGTAGAGACAGGGTTTTACCACATTGGCCAAGATGGTCTTGATCTCCTGACCTCGTGATCAGCCTGTCTTGGCCTCCCAAAGTGCTGGGATTATAGGCGTGAGCCACCATCCCGGCCAAATTCTGCTTTCTTAAGCTGAGCATTGAGTGATAGGTATTTGCCTGTTGTTAAATATTTTTGAACGTTTAAATAAAAAACATAAAAAGCAAACATGGGGAGCAAATCAGTGAGGGTGGGTGCATTTGAGTACATCCTTTTCTTTTAAAATGGCAGAGCCTCTCTCTGTTAGGCAATCTGGGGGTTTTGATTTTTAAATAACTACATGCGAGTCCAGCACGTGAAAGTGACATGATTTAAGCATTTCCCTATTTTAGGAAGCTAGACTGTTTCCAAATTTTGGGCACTGTGAATACACAGTGATAAACACCCCTGTACATCAATCTTGGCATGTATCATTAATTCTGTCCTTCCATTTTCATCCTGGTTATGAATCAGATGGTTCTGAGAAGGCATCACTACACATTTTTTTTTTTTTGCAGTTTTGTCTTCAAAAATGATTGTCAATCCTTCATACCACAAATCCTCAGACTGCATGTTAGAGAGAGGCCCTGCCTTTCTAAGAGAGAGAATGTACTCACAGCAATGGCACCCTCACAATTTACTCCTTGCATTTGCTTTTTATGGTTTTTAATTAAATTTTCAACATTGACTTGAATTAGAACCTTATCTAGAAAACCAAAACTTTGAAAAGAATGTGGGGGCATCTTGGCCGGGTGAGGTAGCTTGTGCCTGTAATCCCAGCACTTTGAGAGGCTGAGGCGGGCAGATCACTTGAGGCCAGGTGTTTGAGACCAGCTTGGCCAACATGGTGAAACCCTGTCTCTACTAAAAATGCCAAAAATTGGCCATATGTGGTGGTGTGCACCTGTAATCACAGCTACTTGGGAGGCTGAGGCATGAGAATAGCTTGAACCTGGGAGGCAGAGGTTGCAGTGAGCTGAGATCACACCACTGCACTCCAGCCTGGGCGACAGAACAAGAACCTGTCTCAAAAAAAAAAAAGAATGTTGGAGCATCTAAACCTCCTTTGTAAATTTCTGATCAATTGGAGGGAGTTAGAGCACCCACGGGCTCTGTTCCTCTTTGCAGACATGCCGTGTGGAATAGCGCTCTGTGCGCCTGGCCTGAGGACACCACCCCTACTGCTGCCTCATGCCATCTGCAGGCCGTTTATTGTTTTAGTACCAGACAGGGAAGGAGAGGACAGATCCTAGCTGGGCACACACACACACACACACACACACACACACACACACACAATGCTTACACACTTACCTGGCAGTGTGGCAGGTAGATCAAGAGCAGCAAGAAGACACCCCCCAAACATACACATACACATACATGTACACGTACACACACACACATGTACACACTTCAAATGAATTCCAAGACACTGGCCAAGAATTCAGAACCTGACGAGGGCGCACGGCTCCGTGGAGCAGAAGCAGGTGCACCATGCACAGCAAAGCTTTTGTTTCCTTGTTTGTTTGTGTTTGTTTTGTGGTTTTGGCCTTTCTTTTTTGCCTCATTTCCTGCAAGGCACAGCTGGGTCCTGCCAGAGTTGCAGGGAAAATAGAGGAACTCCTGCTACTCTTCTTCCTTCTTGTACACAGGTTTCTACCATGTGCAGAGAGAAATTACACATTATCCCCATGCACTTCCATTTCAGCAAGCATCACACACCTGGGATCCTCCTGGTTCTTGAACCAAAGTCAGCAGTGGCAAGGGCACAGCTTCATTGGGAAGGGGAAGGGGGAGGCTCAGGAGACACTAAGCTGTGTCTCGGCCTGGTGTCACGGTTCATGGGCCCTCGTCCCCCTGGGATACCCTGACCTTTTGTGTCCTCTTCCCTGCGTGGCTCCAAAACTCAGCTTAGTCAGAGGAACTCAAGTCACTCTTCCAGATCCCCTATACATGCACACATGCCCACAACCATATCCCCCACATACATGCACACACACACACATATGCCCCCACACAGCCGCATGTACTCACACACACGTCCCACACATGCACAAACATGCCTCCCACATGCACACACACACACAGACAGCCAACACAGGTGTTCACATGTCTTTGTTGACAGTGGACATCCCTGAAGTGGAACTTCACCCTGAAGGAAACCTGGCCCCCAACCCCAAACCAATTTCTTTTTCTCTTTTTTTTCCTTTGAGACAAGGTCTTGCTCTGTCGCCCAGGCTGAAGTGCAACGTCGCGATCACAGGTCACTGACTGCATCCTCAATCTCCTGGACTCAAGCAATTCTCCTGCCTCAGCCTCCCAAGTACCTGGGCCACAGGTGTGTCCCATCAGCACACCTGGCTTATTTTTTCGATTTTTGGTAGAGATGGGAATTTGCCCAGTTGCCCAGGCTGGTCTTGAACTCCTCAGCCCAAGTGATCCTCATGCCTCAGCCTCCCAAAGTGCTGAAATAACAGGTGTGCACCACATCTGGCCCACCAGCCCTGTTTCTAAGAGGTTTTGTAACTGAGGAATGGTCCAGGAATATTTATCCAAAACAAATAGAGGCTCTTTACCTGGTCAAGCCCCAGAACAATCCCCATCAGCCCTGACCCTGGACGTCACTTTCTTCATTATTTGCTTCTGTTTGGAGATCAAATTAAAAACTACTATTAATAACAGCTGACATTTGGCCAGAACTTCTGTGTCCCAGATGCTGAGCTAATCACTTTAAATGTGTTATCTCATTTAATTAAAAAAAAAAAAAACATATGGACCGGGCATGGTGGCTCATGCCTGTAATCCCAGCACTTTGGGAGGCCAAGGAGGGCAGATCACGAGTTCAAGAGATCAAGATCATCCTGGCCAACATGGTGAAACCCCGTATCTACTAAAAATACAAAAATTAGCTAGGCGTGGTGGCACACACCTGTAGTCCCAGCTACTCGGGAGGCTGAGGCAGGAGAATCGCTTGAACCTGGGAGGCAGAGGTTGCAGTGAACCGAGATCATGCCACTGCACTCCAGCCTGGGCGACAGAGTGAGACTCCATCTCAAAAAAAAAAAAAAAAAAAAAAAAAAAAAAAAAAAAAAAAAAAAAAAAAAAAAAAAAAAAAAAAAAAAAAAAAAAAAAACTCTCATGATGTTGATATTATTATCATGATCCCCATCTGAGAAACTGAGAAGTTAAGCAACTTGTTCAAGTTCACTCAGTGAGGAAAGTGGTGGAGTTGGGATGAAAATTCAGGGCAGAGCTTGCCATCAAAGTTGCGGGGTTTTGTCTCCTAGCCATCTGTTATTTTTGTGTCCATCACCTATTTACTCTGTCCCCAGGAACCTCACCCAATTTCCTTCTGTGGGATGCCACCTCTGCCATACTCAGTCTATGAACTCCTGGCTGTGTCCCCTAGATCTGGGATGAGCACACAACCTGGAATTAAGTCAACTGCTCACCTCTTCTCTAGGTCCAGGGATCCCTTGGAGAATGGGACCCAGTGGGACCTGCAGTTGGTGCCACTTGCAGGCTTCCTTTAGGCTCCTCTGTCCCTCTGGACTTGAAAGGAGAAGCACAAAGTCCTGGCAGCTGCCAGCTGCCCCTTGGGACCCTCGGGGAGTTAACCTGAGGGTCCTCACCTGTAAGCGACAGAGCGGAGTAGAAGAGAAAGAGCTCAACCAGGTCCTGATCACAGATCTGGACCTCAGATCAAAAGCAGCCTAAAATAAGTTTCACCCCTCACCTGTGCAGTAACATGCACCAATAGATCCCCTTTAAGTTCATGGCAGTGAGTTGTGTTCTCTGTGCCTTACAGCTTGGAGTCCTGACCGGCTGGAGGGTCTTCTTAGCTCTTCCACTCTTCCATGAACCACTCCTGTGGCACCACTTGG